>VWPU01016402.1:0-121292 GCA_013398955.1 Callaeas wilsoni
TCCTCTCCTCTCCTCTCCACTCTGACCCAAGATCCAATAATGTCCGTTAAAAGAGAATCCATTCAAACTATTGGTGGATTATTAACTACTCTTATCATTGAAATTTACTCAGAAATTCTTACTTGTAGGTAGAACTTTCAAGTAAAAATTTCTGGTTTCTAGACATCGATTGTTTGAATACCAGACTGAAACGTTAGTGATAAATAACCCTTTCTTTACAAATACTTTGTTTTATGTTGTGATCCTCACTAAGCACTGTCTTTGTGAAGAGGGAGCTGCAAACTTTCCCTACTTACTATTCTTTTGATTATTTTTGTACACCTTCTCTCTTTTGTCAACATCCTTTTGAAAACACTATTTTTGGTTTATAATATTGTGATGATTGATGTATGTTAATAATTTTGTTATCAAATCTAAGTCGACACTTTATTTAGACTGATCAACAGCTAAAAACTGTCACATAATCATTGTTTGGCATAAGAAATGGTTAAAAAAAGAAACAATGCTACATGTGATTGAAACTGCCTTCTTTTCTGTTGACTTAGCATTCCCCTTTCTAACATTTGCTTAACATTTGTAAAGAAGGTTACTTTACAGCACCTAAACAATTCAGAAACAGCTGGGATTCTCATAAGAATTTTGCATCTTGCTCTAAGAAGAGAATTTAGATTTGAGATTATTTTTATAACTAGTGCATTTAGAAAGTGGCTGGACTATCTCCAAGCCCCAGTTCTTACATCCTAGAAAATAGGATAGCTGGTTTATCATTATGGACAAATGGAGAACAAATTAAATAGAGTGAAAGAAATTACAATAAAGCATAATTTTTATTTCTTTAATGGGAGAGAAGTGAACACTCAGTGAAAAGGTCATGGGAAGCAGTTACTTTTTATGAGGGTTATGAGCAGAAAGCAAAATTTTATCAGTTAACTCTCATCAGCTAACATGAAGATGTGATAAGTAAAGTTAAATATGCATATATTGAGGGATTTCTGTACACCCAAAAGGGTCGTCTGCTTGTGTTTGCTGAAGATGCCCTCCACTATGCAAGAAGAACATTTTGTCCTTGTTGGTGCTGAACAAGCATCATTGCCAGAGGTGTCTGTGTGGCAGGGAAGGGGGGATCAGTGTGACACATGGCTCCTCTACCAGCCTGGAGGATGCTGAGCTCAGGGATAATCCTCTGCATTTCTGACAGGGATCCTGAATTCTTCTTTCTGGGTTTACTGGCAGAAGTTAAAGAGGTTGTTTTTTTCTGGTAGTACCCCACACTTCAGCTTACGTCCACAGTTTGACCAGTCATGCATTAGCATGCATTTTTTCCCTAAAATAATCTTCCTAATAAAATCCCATGACAAACAACTTTTATGTACTTCCTCCTTTCCTTTCATCTATGTAACTCTAAATTTTACTAGACACAATAAACTTTTCAACTATGAATAAGGGAATTGCAACATTTTTTAGGAGCCATCAGGTGACAAAATTCCATTTCTCTTCCCTTTAAATAGGTAGTAATTATTTATACTGTGATATAAAGACTTTTTCTGCAGTGTTATTTATATAGTAATTTTAATTATGCAAATGAAATAATAAAATAGCAGCAATGTAACATAGCTAATGATTTATAGTTGCACGAATGAGAACCTTATGGCTTGAACTGTCTCAGAATATCTGGAATAACCTTGAGGGCATTTGAACACTTAAGTATCATCCATTTAGAGCTCTTAAAACTAATAAAGGATAAACACAAAGTGAATCTAGGGTATTTATAATAAATTCACTATTTAGAGGGGCTCCGGGATGTGTATTTAGAATTTCAGGTTTTGTGAGGGCCAGGCATATCTAAATATTTGCCTTTTTGACACCTGAAATTAATAACGAAACTCAGTATGGCAATATATCCAAAATACTGCAGAAGAGGGAAATTCCACTCATTACAGAAAGCTTAAACAGTGAAAAGGCCTTGAAACATATGTCCCACCAAAAGGAATAGTCATAAATCGCGTGCAAACACAGGACTGCAGCAAAGTGAAGGGCCCTAAGTTAGACTTTGGCAGTGAAAGCCTACCTGTATTATTGATTTGAACTTGAATTTAAACAGCCGCCCCTTCAATTTAATATCCTATTCTGAGGACATTAAAGCAAACTCACTGCTAAATAAAACAGAGAGTTAAAGAGATGTGTTGCTAGATATAGCAAAACAATGAAACAATTTAATTAGGCGATAATGTTTCTGGCACTGGAGTATACACAGCAATAAACTTTTTGTGGTTGATTAAATGCTGAAGTGAAGCAGAGCATGAAATCTTTCTCAGAGTACAGAGCTGCTTCTGGGTCTTCCCACTACGCGTGTATCTCCACACTTGGGTGAGGCAGCAGGTCTCACTCGCGGTTCTCCTGTGACAGCCGCAGGCGTTGGGAGTGCAGACCTTAGAGGATCCCGCACTGACTTTGCCTCCATTCATTTTCTCCAGCATTGTGCGCTCCTGTAGGCAGTAAATAGGCTTCCTTCACTTTCACAATTAGGACACAAATGCAGAGTACCTCCCCATTGCTCTCAAAAGGAGAAAAGCAACTGAATAATTTTAGGAGCCAAAAGCAAGTGCTGCTCCAGCTCCTTGTTCATGCTGTCTCTGAGGCATTAAAACATATTTTGCTGAAAGTTTTCTGCATTATTGTCAGGTCTACAGGTGCTTATCAAGGATTGTGATGATCATTATTCTTAATGACTATATAAGGCTATCTTGGATCATCTAGTATTTCTTCTGTGAAAATCTCAAGTTATTACCATAAGGTAAGTTATGCCAGACAATGCCACCACTTCAATCTGTTTTGGTAAGGAATATCTGGAATAACTTTTTTATTGGACAGCATGCAATTTCTTTCCTCAACTATTCTGTCTTTTTCCAGATGTATTTTTGCTGTTTGTGGGTACACTGCAATTGAGTAGAAGCATTTTCTTTTGAAACATGGTGGGAAAAAACCACATCAATTAATTTAAGAAAAGTAACTTCTTAACACTGTCCATTTTAGTTTTGTAAACGGAATAAAACTTCCATTCAAACTCCTGAAGATCATTTCAGAATTCTGACACTTTCCTTTACAGTACTTTGCAGATAACCTAACTTTCAAGAAATGTCCTTGGTTTGGCCATTACATAATTCAGTACTTTGGAATACTTCTGGGATGCTCTGAAGTTATATTTTTATATTTAAAAGTCTAATTGCTATGTTCCTAGGTGAGCTTTTTAAATGCAAATTTAGCACATCTACCACCTCCATTCCTCTTCTGCTCCCATGATCATCAAATCAAGCACCCCTCTGTCAGTCTAGGCTTCCTTCAGATTTGTAACCTGAACTGAAATCTTAATGGGTCTTCCAACAATTAAATCTTTGACAAAAGCTGGTATTTCTTCACCACAGAATGGCGTGTTCAACAAAATGGCTTCCCTGGGGCCCAATCTCCATCTTTAAACAAAAACAGTTCTGGTTCTCTGGAGACATTATATTTATTGAATGTAAATGTCATAATAGCTTGACAGGTGTTGAGCTTTGTCTGAATTTTGTGATCAGAAGCTGTAGTATCCTACTGCCTGCCCCACAATTGATCTTATTGTCTTTGTAGGGTCCCAGGGTCTATCTGCCCAGATAACAAGGGGCAAAGTGACCTGTCAGTTAAGCTTAGAAAAGTGCTAAATCCTGAAAGGGCACTTAAATCCAGCACTTAAAAGGACCTCCTGTACAGAATTGCCTTTCCTACCTTTCAACACTCTCCCTAGATAAGATGATGGAGGAAGGGCAAAAGAAAATCAAAAAACAAACTTAATAACACCTTCCCTTCCAAAGACCATGATTTATAACAAGATTGTGAGAACATTCTGAAGCTATTTCATGTTGAATTACAGTATACCTTTACAAGTGGCTGCTAAACTAGGAGTTCATGACAGGACTACTTGTGTTACTCTCATACTGTTCCTTGTGCTGCCACTAAAATTTAAAATGCGGTACATACAAAATAGATCTATAAATTTATGTAGTAACTATCCCAACAAATGCAAACTCATTCTTAGTAACCATAAAATTACCTTCTGTTATCTATCACCCAGAGAATTATAGTTTCATCACTTAGAACAGCCAGCAAAACTGAATAACATTGCCTGTTTACCCACTATTTCACTGTTATATTCTGTGCAAGTGCTGCAGCTTGCAGAGAAAAAGGATAAACAAGAAAAAATTAAAGCTGAATATATGGTGTGGTAAATAAGGGTTGTGTTATCAGCTCTGCACTGAATGTTATTTTTTTTAAGTCAGCATCTACGTCTTTAGCTTTTAGTTTGAGCCAAAAATAAATCAATATAATTTTGGTCCCTAGATATGCCAGCCAGGTTACATTTATGGAACATTCCACTGTCAAATTACTTTCATTAAACATGGCAACAGAATAACATACACAGACTGCATAGGTTTTAATAGCATACAAATTGATATAACTGTCTCTTTGACAGAGTGCTGGGAACAGTAAACTCCAAGTTGTTATTAAACCTTTTCCTTAGTTCCTCCTCCCTGTTCTGAGTTGAAGGTGGCTCCTCTACCACCAGTTGGATGGTGGTGGTTGGATGCTGGCATGAGGGCATAACTCCTTGCCATCACAGGTGGATGCCAAACCCACGTGTGCAGAAGAGCCACGGAAAACACACTTTCTATACCCTGGAATAGTATTTTTAGCCATGCAGCGTCTGAAGCACTGTAGGGACAGAAACACTGCTGTGCCTTTTGTTTCACCAATCACAACTGTAAAGATATAAGCACTGAAAACTCAGAGGAAGCTGATTAAAAGTTACAGATGAAAACTATTTGGGAATTTGGTGTATGTTTCAAGTAATTGTTGCCTATCACATATATTATAGTGTATTCAGCATAAAAGGCTGAATTCATCAGTTGAGTTGTTTTTCACTAATTATTTGCTCAATCTGGTTAGCACCACTAATGCTGTATGTGAAGCTAGGATCTGAATCCACACAAAGAGGCACTGCTTTTGAGAAGCCCTTCAATGAAACTTTTTAAATCCTGCCTTCAAATACTTTTGAATTAAGAAAAAATTTAAAATGTACTGTCATTTGGCTCTCACACTATGGATTCCCAACATACATATTACCTAGATTTTATTCTCCACTATAAAATCTGGATAGCATCTGTGGTGATCTTGTTCTTCTCAAAAATGTGATACAGAAACATTTCAAGCTGTATTTCACTATTTATCTAGAGCTTATTCATTCAAAGTGTGATAGAAACTTTTTTCTTTTCAAAATGTGTAAATAAAGCTTGACATCAGTCAGAAATGTAGGTCTTTTAACATTAACATTTGAAAATTGTGAATTGTCTGCCACAGAACTTTGATGATAATGGTCTTGTAAAGGAATAAACAGGAAGGTCAAGCTGCCAGTGCCTCATATACAAAGAAGAACTAGAACGTGCTGTATGAATAAAGCTAAAAGTAATGTTAACTGATCTGCTACAAAGCACCAGGAATAATTTAGCATTTTAACCAAGCAATTGAAAGAGCAGATGAATACTTTTGCTTCACAATAGAGGGCTTAGACATTTGGGCAGTGAACTTCCATAAACCATACTTCTTTTTGTTTTAATATTCATGTTTATTATCCAAATAGCCTTTTTTTTTTTAATAAATTAGAAAAGCTCATTTAAAAAGCTTAAGAAAAGCTCAAAGGATGGAAAATTATCTCTGACATTAAGATAAAATGCACATTACCAACCCTAGTATGATTGTTTGCTCTAATGTGGAAGCCTTGGATTTGCCGCATAGCATCTGATTTGTCCTTTCAAAACTCTGCATATCTCTGCCTTATTATGGTCACTTCCTCTTCATTTCGACTGACTTGGTTAACCCAAGTCTCCCTGCCCATTTTCTTCTTTTATCTTTCCATTATCCTTGCTTTAGTGACCTTCCTCATACATCCTGTTAGAGTAGATGGGAACATTTCTTCCTTAATTTTCAGCCATTCAGATGTCTAGATTTTTAGAAATATTTAAATTAATTTCTTTAAAAGCGCAAAATGAAAGGGAGAAAAAAAGTTGAAAAGCTACCTGGTATTTTCATTGAGTTCTTGTCAGCTGATGCTACTCTGCATCCCTTTGGTTTACATGAGGCTTTTGTTTCTTTGCCCAATCATGTTGCAAATAAGGAGTGACTCCATGGTGGTCGGTTTAGCACGAAAGTTGTGTGGAACAAGGACCGGATTTTGTACAAATGATGTGTGCAATGCCTCCAACAGAAATGGAACATTAACATATTTGAAATCATTCAAAACTTTAATTGATATAGTGCCAATGCAGCATTTTATACAGTGTTTTATTAAAAATGACATCCTGAGACACCTTCAGTATTAAATAGAGCTACAAAATTAAATAGTCCGTAAAAACTATAAAGCAAATTAGAACTAAGATCAGGAACATTTTGTTTTCTGTGTCAATTCCAGTAGTGCCTACTGCCTCTGAGTGATTACTCAGAAGTAGATTGAGAGCTCCGCTGCATACAAAGACTGCACTTGGGAGCATAGAAATGGCCACTTTCTACAGCAACTAAGGTTTCTGCTTTCAAGTTTAGTTTACTTTTTTTTTTTAATCACTCCAGCATAACTGTGTACCACTGCCTGTTCTATTTCTTCCTAATAAGTCCTGGGGTTTATCTCACAAAATGAAAAGAACAGCAGATTTTCTCTTTTTTTGCCAGTATGCTGACACTGTTCTGTATCAGTGCAAGCAGCCAACATGCTTCCTCAGGTGGAGGTGAATTGTCCTTTTCTGAAGGGGTATTTCAGCAACCAGCAAGAGTGAAATATTCTTTTCAACAGACCTCTCTGCAGCTTTATTTACAGATTATTCTCACTTTGCAGATGGATGGCAGCTTTTCAGAGCTAATCAATTTGCCAAGAGTCTTTAGCAAGGTCAGAGTTGTAATAATAGCATAACTGAAACAGTTTAAATCCTTTTTCTACCCCCAAAATGCTGATGTTTATGAGAAGACAAGCAAAGAAAGCATTATTGATGTCTGAAATATATCAGATTCATACCATAGTTAACTGATTCCACTGAGGTGATAGAATTGAAAGAATTTCAGTGACAACAAAACAGATAATTAGATGACCCTTTTTAATGATAACCTGTATCCCAGAAATTTATCAAAACCCCATAATTAATTGTACCTCTAGTTATCTAGAGTTGTTGAAAATTTCAAAAGTTAACAAGGTACTTAAGAAAATGAAATACTGATTCACATGGTCCAGAGACTGTCATCATAATTATAAGAATCCAGACTGAAAGGTCAAGGTCCTTTCCAATATTTTCTCAAAAGTTGTTCTTCTATAACTAATATCATTAACTTTCTTTTTTTGACTGTTTATATTTTCTCGCCTCTCCAAGTGTGACTATATCCTGAAATTGATAACAGAAACTGAACACTGGAGGCAATTAACACTTTAAATAGCAGCTGGGGAAATGTAGGTTGGTGTTGAGTTTAGATGGGATTATTTGCTCTCCCTTGTTAAAAATTAGCACACTTCATTTTATGATGAAATCTTTCAAACTAAGGTTACGTTTATTCAAAAAGGGTACTCATATTTCACCAGGAAATTTAAGAACTAAGCCTGCTGCATTATCTTCCTACTACTTAAATTTATAAAAGGAGTAATTACTCACTCTAAAGAAGTCTAAATGAAGACCTCAAGACATTCACTACATATGGGAAAGCAGAAGAGCTTTTTAGATGTCTTAGTGTCTGCATATTTAGGTGTATTTTCATGTCAAAGTTTAGCAGTTCATTTGAACAATGAATTCGACCTCCATTTCAAGCTAATACATATAAATAATTTTAGTATTCTTTGAAATATTGTCCTTTTTTTAATCATTGTTTTCTGAAACCTCTTTTAAAAAACTGCAGAGATAGGATGAACATTACTGCCCAGCATTACAGCTGTACCTGTATTAATAAAAAACCCTCGCATGGCACAAGCCATATCTATAAAGCCAAACTTTCTCACCTTTCAGAACAGACTGGTAACCTCTAAAGAACGTGCTGAAATACTCCTTGGTCCACAATAATCTCAAAGCCATGCACAGGCACAGTGTGAAACAGCACAGTTTGCCCCATCCCGAAGCTGTGCTGTGCGCTTCCTCAACAAGCAAATGAAATACATCGTCTTGTGTCTGTGCTCAGGCCTGCACCCCGGCTTCTCTCAGTTTGCTGCTACACATGTCACCAAAAAATTCAAACATGGAAACAACTCTGTGCTTTGTTTATAGATTGCAACATATTAGACGATGTAAGAACTGTTTTGTGCAAAATAGGACAGAGTTCATTTGTATTACCCTGCATTCAAAATTAGTTTAGATGTTTACATCACCGACTACTCTGAGAACACATAGAGACCTGGAATACATCCAAAGTTTAGAACTAACGCAGAAACTTTAACTTAGACTGTTATCAGGATGGAGCTGCAAAGTAAATTTTGCAAGCATTAAGGCATGTGAAAAGAACTTAGGATACATAGGGGCACATTCTGGTCTATCTCTTGACTCATCTTTCTCAATCTACCTTAACCTGCTTTTTCGTCTCATCCACCAGTTATGTTTTGACTCCTCAGAGCTTCTTGAGGGAATGGCTGATATTTTACCTACTTCTGCACTGCAGCTGTACCAGTTGGGCCCATCTTGACTTTGACTTTTATAAATTAAAATAAGATTTAAACCAACAAGAACATTCAGATGAATGAATAACACTCAACAGTGACACTGAATATGGATGGCAAAAATCAGCACCCTTTTCCCAGTTCCTTTGTTTCCCAGTTGAGAAGAAAAGCTAAATTAAAGCTCTGCTTTATGATGCATGCAAATCTCTGGATAAATACAGAGTGCTAAATTGGATGTCATGTGTGTGTCAATAGTGCAACATATCACAGGTACAGGTAATCTCCTTAAGGAGAAGACATGGTATTTAATGTGTCTGATGGATGCCCTTTTATACTACAACAATATTGAGGACTCCATGACAAACTCCTGACAGCATAAACAAATTTCAGGCATGCATGATAATGATGAAAAATCTTAAAGCATTCATGCACTTTACAGTGGAGTGTCAAAGGTCTTTTGTAAGTCAGTGTATCTCAGTAACGCAGGAAAGTTTTAACCAGGAACTGCATCCAATAACCTGTCAATTACATTATTTGATTTTTGTGGCTCAGCTTGTCCTTAAGGTTGTTTTTCTAGAACTATGTCAATACCCTTAAAGTTCCTACAGCACAACACGCCAGTAGCTGCTGTTTTGGCACAATTTCTGATACATTGATGCTTATCAATCTAATAATGTAAGGCTCATCTTCCAAAGAGAAACAACTGAAAGATCATAGCACCATATTTCACAGTGGAGTGGCTGTCATCACAATATATCACACATGTATGCAAAGGTCATACTGTAAATCTGTTTCATTAGGACCAAACACGGAAGAGGGAGAAGGCAGCACATGAGGGAATTGCTGATGTTACAGAGATGATAAAGCCACTGCCTACTTGTAACACCCACAGCCATTGCTGCCTTTTGCTGTATATTTGTACTGTGAAAAAGAATTTTCTTATGCACTTTTTCATCTTCACAGAAGATTTTCTTCTATGAGATAGAAAGTCTACATTCTAATATTTGTTATTGAAGGCAAAAATTTCCTAAAATCCAGAAGTAGTACAATAAGAGCAGTTTGGGGGTTTTAATCCAGATCTATTTTAGTGTGTTTTGTTTTCACTAGAGCTTACCTCTTTTTGTTAAATATGTATTAACTCTGGCCAGTAGCATGTAAATGGTAGGTTAGGTATGTTTTTCTCTTTAAAGAAAGTTGCTAAAATGAAAGAAAAACTATTTAAACATTAATTTTTCTGACATTTCCCTCTCTATGGATGAATGTAGAACTGCAAGGTATATTTCCATATTTTCTATTCCTCTGTTTTGCAGGGCATATATCCACTAGCCATGCCTAAAAGCATCTTAATAAGTGATCTTAATATCCTTCATCCTTCTGGTCTCCTCTGCTTGCTTGAGTCAAATATGCGATTTCCAAATGTACTTACAAACATTTGAACACTGACCTGTTCCTGCATTGAAGAGAGCTGTAAAGCCCTGGACTGAAGTGAGCTATGTGAGCTCTGCATTATTGGAAGTTTAAGAGGCAATTTCACAGAGTCCAGACCAGACATTACCAGAGATCAACATCTTGCTATTTCGCCCATTGTGTTCTAATCAGCCCATTTGACCACCACTACACGGGCAGACTGTGATTCACACGGTGTTTTTTAGTAAGGCATTTGAATCATAGCCACTGATTTATTCGCATATCCATAATCTTTTATTCCCATTGGTCAAACCTAAAAAAGGTTGAGAGACCTTTGACTTACGTATTTCAGTAATGGCTGTTAAAATCAATTCTAGCATTAAAGTCCCCAAGAATGAACAATGCATTGAGTGGAAAATTGATTAAATGGTCAAAGAACAGTCCTTTGTGGCCTCGTTTGCTTTTTCAATTAGTACAGATGTCACTGCTGGTCTGGGTGGCTCTCAAACTTTCACAAAAAATGTCCTTGAAGCTTTGTCTTTCTGTGAATCTTTTTCTTCTTAGAAAGATGATTTTGCATTGAAGCTAGCACTTCGGTAATTTTTTGTACTCCATTTCCACAAGAAACCAAACAATCATGAAAATGAATTGTGTATTTGACTAATAAGACACTAACAGGATAAAAAATTTAAAATCCTTCTAGGTGAACTAGTGTCTTTTAAGGAATTATATTTCAATGTTCTGATGGATTCCACTTGAATTTGTTTCCCTCCTTTAGGAATTACTGGGCTCAGTTCATGCACATGTTTGGCAGATGAGAGCTGACAGGAAGATGACTCATAACTGCAGGTACCTCAGATTGCTTTCGACCATAATTCCTGGGTCTACAGGTGAAGAACTGATGGGAACATGTATGAATTCATTTAGAGGAGCTCCAGTAAGTCATGTGATGAAGGCACTTATCTGGGATTTAGATGATCTGAGTGCAATTCCAATCCCAGTTCAGCTACAGACTTACTATTTGATGTTGAGAAAGTCATCCTGGGAATAATTTCTCATGAGCTTTTAGCATTGCTCTAATTCTGCTGTCATTGACTTCTATGTAAAAATAGTTCCCAGTATGTGCCATGACATGGAATATCATGGCTGCATTTGTAACCTATTGGTGTGTTGTCTCTTAGAAACCACAAGTAAGGTAAGAAATCCCTAATTTCATTGCTTCAAATAAAAATGTTCGGGACTAAATTGTCAGTGTTCGGATATGCAGGAGAAATGGATAGGAGACAATAACCTTAACTGCACCCTTTCTGTCCTTTACCTACTGACTGCCATGTAACATTCATAAATGCAAACACTAAGATTGTTTCTTTATTTTAGCTATGCAAACAATTTAGTTATAAGAGGCAATAGGTTTCATTTTAGTGCCTTAATGTTTTATTAATTTAATTTTCCACAGTCAGATTCTTTTTTCATTTTGCCTTATGGCCTAAATTTCCCTTGATATTTGTAATTATATTTGTTTGTGATTATACTGCAACATACTGTAATTCTCGACCAGCTGACAATGAACAAGGATCTTTATCTAATGTCTTATTAAAAATAAAAATAAAGACTGACATGGAGAGCCCTTAATTTATTTTTTGCAAATTCAGAAATCAATTGCCTGATTAAACTTAATGCATTTAAAACTATACATTTCATCAGACATGTAAAACACATGAGCCAAAGGCAGGTCCCTTGTTGAGTGGCTTTAACTACCACCTAAGTTGCTGCAAGTTGTTTCAACCTGTGCATAGACTGAATTTCTCCCATGATATTTGGAATAATGGAGACCCATATAAAGGATTAAATGGCTGGCCTTTCAAAGTTAGTGATCTGCTTACCAATGAAGCCTGTCAAATACTTCAGGTTATCTCCCAAAACAATGAGATAATTTTGCACTTTAAACATAATGAAACAAATGCTTTGCAACTTAGGTAGCCATAATTTGGTGTCCTAAATGATAAGGCTTATTTGGCATTATTTTTCATTGCATAAAATAAAAATTGTGTTTGTCCAAATGCTTACACTGGCCTCTAAAAAAGTCTGGATTAGCACTGTACTTCAATAAGAACAGTTTTTTTGGTCTGTCTACATTATCTCCTCCTGTTCCTTCAGTCATCTAATATCAGGGCACATTTTTTCTGCAAAAGTAGCAACAAGAGGCAAAGTCGTGGATAAAGCTTCCTGTCTGTGCCTGTGAATAAAACAGACTGTGTTCTGAAGGGATGTAACTTGTGTGAAGGACTGGGACTGAGTTTGACCAGAATTTTTTCTCTGGGTGACTGTTGTTACTTCACATTTTAGGAAGAAACTGTGGAATATAACTTCTCGTTTTCTGTGTCATAAACTTTTAATTCCACTTTGGATAGATATATCCAGAATTTCACATTTACTTGCGATGAAGCCTGACCTGTCATTTTTAATTATGGCGTCCTCTAGGAGACAAACCCATAACCATTCAAATCTATCCATAATTTGAGAAGGGAATAATACAAAGTTTCTGTTGAAAGGAGTAACAGAATGTGGTTGTTGCATGCTATAGATATGATTTCAATTTTCTTCAATTATGCAGAAATATTGTTGATTTTTCTGAAGGTGATGTACCGAAGGCATGTATTACAAACACTTTTTTACAGGGAAGGCCAAGTGTACACTCTCCTGTCTCAGTTCCTACCTTAGGTTTTTCAGAATGTAACCATTCACTGTGTCCATCTTGAGATAAAGCTGAACAGGTGACATAAAGAAAAATTTGTTCCTTACTGGTATTCGCAGGGATTCCTGTTGTCAGTGATTTTCAGAGGAGTACAGGTAGATTTTTAGACTACTATAATGAGTAGGAGGTCATGCAAGTGGCTACTTGTTCAATAGTACAGAGTCATCAGCAAACTCTGCCACCTTGCAATCCTCTTACTTCAAATTATTAAAAATTATATTAAACAACTTGATCGTAGTACTGACCCCTGAGACACTCCATTATTAATATATCTCTTCTTTGAGGTTATAACTATTTATTTCCTATCATTTAATCACTTTTTAATCCATGACAAGCCTTTGCCCCTTACTTCATTGTTATTTATTATCTTTAATATTCTTTTATGAGGGACCTTTTCTAAAGCTTTTTGAAATCCAAGTAAATTATGTCCATTGGGTCATGTTCATCTACTGCCTTATTAATATTTTCAGAACCTTCTAACACATTAGAGAGGCACAATTCTCAGTTACAGAAAGGTTGTTGGTTTTTCCCTTGCCATATATATTACAATTCCCTAAATGTTGCACTACTTTTTGTCTATTTAATTTTCAGTCATTGTAACAAACTGTAACTCTCAAGACATCCCCTAAATCCTTAAAAAAAAAAAAAATCATGCTAATGACTTTCCAGTTCTCAGGAAGATGGTGATTGGTAAGGGTATAGTGTAATTTGTTATTAAGTTAGTCAGTCAGTCAGTCAGTCAAATAATTTGAAGGATGGCTGCAAGATTTTCTGTGAAGAAGATTCAGTTCCAAAATAAGTTTATTTATTTCAAAAAATAGCTTCTGAAAGAGAAGCTTTATTATCTTATTTCTTCAGTTGTGCTGAAATACATACATACATTCTTAGATAGCCAATTCTTGCACTCATTATCCCCATTTTTTAGTAATGCACACCAAGAAACCAGTAGAAAGAATTATTCTGAAAATCTTGCTTTTTTAAAATTACCTCAGAGGACTCAGGAAATCTTCTCACTCATCACCATTTTAGTACTTTATCCCTTGCAAAGTTGCCATTGTGTGCTGAGGATCCTTTTCCTATGTGAGAGGTAGAGCTAAATGTCAGTCACCTTAGCCTTTCCCATGGCGGGCCCTTGGTCAGGAAAACACTGATGAAAGGGAGGAAGGAACAGGAGAGCTTATGATGGTTTGTTCAGCTCAAGGAAAGTTATTTGACTCTAGATCCAGGGCAGCCACTAGGACTGAGCAGGAACATCCAAACAGTGTATCTGCAGGTAGGCCAAATGAGAAGCTCGTGGGTAGTGTTGTAATGACTTCAAAAAGATGTTCTGTCAAAGAGGGAACACGGAAAATGCAGAGTCCTTCCTCTCTTCTTATGCCTGAGTGTAGAGATCAGGGAGTGACTTTGGGACAGAAGAGTACAGAAATAAGAACTGTGCATGGCCAGCAGAAAAAAATTGTCCTTTCCTTGAAAGATGAAAAGGACCTCAGAGCTGCAGGTATTCTGAGTCTGTCACAGAAACATGGACATGTAGACAAGCCATTGCAGGCAAGTGGTATCTGGTGAAAAGCTCTAGGAGAGCCAGGTCTCAAATCACACCTACAGCTTGTAGCAGGGTGCTTTGCCCTGGACGCTGTGCCCTGGAATGTGGTCAAGCAACCTAATGTCCTATTTGCAAATCTATTAGTGGTGGAGAGAGGAGGGGCCCATGCTCTGGTTTTGGTGTTAAATTATATTAAACTCTGTCTGGCAACTAATCCCAAATCAATGTCCTGATAGTGAGGAAAAGCTTTGGCAGCTAAACTGCTAAGCTGACCTGGAAACATATGATTGTCAGTCTATCATCCTACACTGTAAAATCATACAGTTGGGCTCCTCTAACAAATTCCGTCTTAGAGTGTGTGTACAAAGTTTCCTCTCTTGGTTAAGAGGATGCCCACCATGGATACTCCTCGAGGTTGAGTGAAGGGGATCTGCCCATGAGCGTTGGTGTGGTGAGTTACATCAATCTCTACTTAATAATGGATTATTTTTGATATTTATTATAATTTATTATAATTGCTTTCAATATAATTACTTTGATATAGTGCAGTATCATATATTATCCTATACTATACACTACTACTAGTTTTAGCTTTTATACTGTGTAAGAAATAATTCTCATTACGATTATTTGCCATAAAAAAAATTCATTTAATGTAAATATATCTGATTTGATCAGATCTTTAGATCCTGTGGGACAAAGTTACTTAAATCATTGACAAAGTCCGGGCTAAGATTGGACCCAATCACACCCAGACTCCTCTCTGAGAAGGAGTTTAGGATGAAAAGGTGTCCTCATGGCTGAGTGGCAGGGCTTCTCTAGTTCTGGCAGGGCTTGTCTGAAGCTCCCACTCCATCCACACAGAGTGTGAGACGTGAGCAGGATGCCGGAGCTACTGAGACAAGAAGCCAAAGTTCATCCAGGAATTGTGACAACTCCCCTAGAAACTATTTTACTGGAGATGAGTGTTACAGATGGCAGCCAAAATATAGAGATTTCTTTATACAGAATATATTACTCATATTTGGGATTTGAGTCTTCTTCTCAGCAATACTCAGTTGACAGCATTACTGCAGCAGACTGTGGAACTGAAGTTCTGACTGAGCTGTCAAAATTTGACAATGATGACATTTTTGGTCAGGCTAGAGTTTCTGTTCCCGGAATTATATTTGCCAGGTTCAGATCTAATAGGGCTTTCAGGCCCTGGGAGACAAATAGACCTGAAGGACTTACACTGTGCCCATCACATCCAACAAGTCAGGAGTTAAGGAACAACTTAATGTTGTTTCACTACAGCAAAAGTGGTTGTACCCAGTGAATCCTGGAGTACTGCCCTGGTAACTAAGATCTGGACACTCAGATAGTGGTGAAGGAGTATATGGTCAATATAAATGACAAATTTAAACACAGACAGAAATAATTTTTCCTCAAAATATTACAGGAGGGACAGCACCATAAAAAATATGCATTTGACAGACAGGAATCTAGGAATCTCCTTGGGTTTTTTCAGTTTATAACGACACCTGGTCATAGTTGCTATTTCTTGGAAAAGGTAGAGCTGCACATACTATTTAGATCATATTCTTTATTTAATTTATCATTGGACAATATCATCACCCTCCAGGGGTTGTATGCTTTGTCTAAACAATGTGGATGGAATTCTTCATAACTTGCCCAGCATTTGAATATGCATTCACAAATCCACCCCCCTGATGGGATGGACTGTGCTGCAGGAAAGCAGAGTTGGTTCATATGGCCCAATATTTCAGTTCTTGTCTTTTACCAGAGAGGGTTTGAGATCATGGTAAATTATGGCATTTTGGCTTTTAGCTGAGTATGATTCCTAAATTACACACTTTGCTTTAAAACTGTGTAACTATCAGAAAAAAAATAGAGCTGTCTACTCAAGTCATCTTGCTAGCAGTATGTTCTTATGTCACCTAAACAATATCAAATTACTGGAGTCTGAGAAGATTAAAATAGTGCTGGATAGGAATTCAGCAATATTTACAGATCCCTAAAATGGGAAAATTATGATAGTAGATTGGGGTTTTGCCAGTGGAACAAGTCACGCTCTGAAAACTAGGTTTTAAAATTACTCAGATTTTTTCTAATGAAAAACTATGCAGAATTGTTTGTTGGAAGCAATTAAAAAAGTAAAAGTTTACACCTCAAATTGAAATATCTTTTAATTTCACCTTCTTTTGGCTCATTTTCAGTATGTTCTACTTTTTCACTGCAGAAGCTTCTTATCAGCTTTTCCATTTTTAATACCTAATAAATCTCTAACTTAATTATAGTTAATATAGTGTTGTCAAATACTGAGAAATCATGAGCAAGGCTTCCAGAATTTATAGGTTTGGGTTGGTTTGTGGGCTTTTTTACTACCTGTTTGGGGTTCTCCTTGTTTGACTTCTATCTTTCACAGTTTTAGGAAATGGTTTGGGGTTTTTTCTGCTTAGATATCAGCCCTGGAAACATGATTTTTTAATGGAAGTTAATAGCCTCCTAATTAGTATAAATCTAGGAGCTAGGTCTTTAGGAGAAACATCAAATATCATGAGGCTAATAATAAAATTGCAAGCGCTGGCAATATTGTTATCCAAAAATGAGTTAAGATTCCTTATTTTGCCAGAACAATAGTCATTTGTCTCAAATTTATCAGTAGCCTTTTAACTTTTACAGTTATGTCAGAGGTGTGGAAACATTTATTTTTATTTCTTACCTACAATTTACTTGTCTCTCTCTTAACGATGTTGTCTGGGTCTTCAGGCAAAATATTACACATCAACTTGTCATTAAGTCACAGTTTTGAAATAGAGCTTTTTATTCCATCCCGTGTATCTACTGATAATTAAATAAGAATGCCAAAGTACTTCCACTGCAAACAAGGTTTTCCTTTTTTTTTACTTCTTCTCTTGCATTTATTTGGCGTTAGTTTTTTTGTTCTCTTTCATTTTCTTTTCCTCTGTTATTTTTTTTTTCTGGTAGTCATTCACTTTTCACAGTCATTAATGTGCTCCTGCCTGAGAATAGTAAGAAAAAGAACAGTAAAATATGATTAAATATTAGCTGAACTGTTAACAACTTTTTTGACAACAGGACAAACTGGTACTCTGCTATGCTGATTTATACAGGATATGTGAAAATGTCACAAAAAAAACCTGGCACAGGTTGGTCAGATAAGCTGTGGACGTCTCATCTCTGAAAGTGTTCAAGATCACTTGGATGGGGCCCTGACCAACCAGGTGTCGTGAAAGGTGTCCTCGCCCATGGAAGAAGCATTAGAACACGATGATCTTTTGGGTCCCTTCCAACCCAAACCATTCAGCAATTCTATGATGAGCAAAGAACATGTTTTTTCCCCATGGCAGTACCTGCAAAAATGTAAGAAGAATTTTACACACAGGGTTTCAGAAGTACCCCTTGGTAATTTGCTATGAGTACAGCTGCTGTGTACCTCAGCAGAACACTAAAATTATCAGGTAAGCACTTGGGTGTACTTGAAAAGATTAGAGATTATCAGTTTTGTAAGAGATTAAATACATCCTGTCTATGCAGAGCTGACAAGATTTTTCATAGGCAGGAAGGTAAAATGGAATATGGCTGTGTCAGAAATGAGCAGATGAACCTGTTCTGGTCTTGCTCAGAGAAACGAGGGTGGAGGACAATGAAGAAAGGACAGCGATAGGGTGGAAAGCCACAAAGAAAGAAAAACCATTAAAGACTATCCCCAAAGTAAAGCTGCTGCCACTGGGAGGATGACAAAAATGGAAGGCTGAGGTGGAAGGGCCCAGTACAACCAGCCCAGAAGCTGCTAGTGACCATCCCCAGACCCTGTACCCACAATGGCTTTAAAATTTAAAATTATATGCTGTGTCGTATTAAATTCCTCATCATTTAAAAAATGTGCTTTGTTTTTACTGTCATTACCATACCTTTCCTATCAGACCTCATCTCTACATCTTGGCAGCTCACTAGAACACTGAGGAGTGGCAGACATTCATGATCAGAAGACTTAGATCTGTAGATATCCTCAAACATGTAATATTTTTCAGTTTTTTAAGAACCCAGCTTATTTTGTACTTCCCTGTTACTCTTGCTCTCGGAAGTAACATTTATTATCAGAAGATGATATGAAGGTCATGAGTAGCACTGAAATTAGAGTTGCATGTAGTTTGGAACTCACTATTGACATGGCTGTGTACACAGCCCTCAGAAAGAGTGTCAAAATTCAGGAGACCACTGAAGTTCATAACAAGCAGTTGCTATCCATTTAAAAAAGAAAAACTGCTTAGGTGCTAGATATTAGAAGCCTAGATTATTGCTGCTTGGTTTTAATTCTGTACATTTTTATAACATATCAGATCAATTATGTTCTCAGTTTTATTGCACACTAAAAGACCATCTATCGTTATGACCACCAAATCTTAGTTCAAACACAGGAATGGCAATCTGCTTTGGACTTCATCTATCATCTCTGGCAAACCTTGGGAAGATTTTGCTCTATATTTTTAGCTCATATTGAAAAGCACACTGAAAAGGGTTTCATTACAGGGTAATACGAAAAAAATAAAGAAAAAACCAAGCATCCCCCCTTATTTTCTGTAGGGAAGTATCACCCCAGAAATTTTAAAATAATTTATCTATGATATATTAAAATACTTCTATGCTTCAGTGTTTTTATATCTCACCTGTACTGCTGTGGTGGGTCAAGCATATGCTAGGTCATGCAGTATGCTCTGGGACTCATCTGTTTTAGAAGACTGTTTTCATGTTTAGTTAAAGTAGCAAGTTATGTATCAGAAAAGTAACAGCAAAGAGCAGAACAAAGCTCAGGAGTTCTTCTCACATCTTCACAGTCATGGGTTTATTATTTCCTCTTCTATCCTGCTAGCTTCCACTTGTCCATACTGAAATTATTAAAGACAGGTAAATATAAAAAAGCTTTATATTTAATTTATTTTATACCTCATCTAATATTAGACATAAGTAATATTGCATATTATAATTTTTGTACTTTTATGAATTTATTATCTGTGTTAGATACTTGAGAAATGTCTTTGTATACTAGAAAAATAACAACCTTCCCCCAAAACTTGCCTGTTGCCATTCATGTTCCTTCAAACTTTTTGCTTTCAACTTCATGGTATCATATGATGCTTTCCCAGCCAAAGCATTATGCAAGTGTTTGCAAGATGATAACAATAAATGCTTCTGGACACCAATTAAGAAAGCAAGACGAGTAAATCCAGTAAAAATGAGAGAGTTTCCAGTAAAAACAAACAAAAAAAAGAAACAGTACGGGGAATATTACAATGAGCAAAGTGGAGCTTCTGAGATGAAATACACAGTGTAAAATTTTGATCCTTCCTTGTTTTAGCAGACTATCTCGAAGAAAGAGTTGTAAATCCTTGAAGTATCACCTTCCTTCACAGGTTTTGGGAGTCAATCATTCAGACGGACAAAAGTTCTGTGGATAGCTTGGCAGGTCAGTGGAGCTCAGGCCAACTAACTGACCTCGTTAATCTGTGGAGGGGATGTAACTCAGACTGTCTAGCCCACTGCTCCTGCCATCTGCCTCTCCAAGTAAAATCCATCTCAGACACTCATAGAGGATCTGCTTCCTCAGAAAACTTGCATTACAAAAGAGCAAAATCCAAAAGCCTCCTCAAAAGGAGGTTGGTAGTGCAACCAAGACTCTCAAAGTCTTGTGTGACAAGATGAAAAGCCATCCTTCCTATCCATCATTTAACAGTGCTGGTGGATCACACACAGAGGGCCAAGGACCTGCTACCAGAGGGAATGAAAGCTAATGGCAGCCCTCCTACAAGTGAAAATAATTAATGAAAAATTTATTACCTGTATTATAGAAATTGCTGCTGGATAGTCCCCAGATAAATTAAATTAATAAAGTTGCAGAGTAATTAAGCCATATCTTTCTGTTTTCTTGCATGGCTGGGGCTGATGCAAGCTCAGCAGAACAGAGGAAGGGGAGGATATAGTTTTGAAGGGCTGAAGTTTGAAAAGCAGAAGACTGAGTATATTAACAAGAAACTCACAGTAAAGGGCCCACAGACAATGTGAGCATAGGCTTTTGAATAGGTTATTATGCTTCGTTTTAGGAATATTACGGTTCATGGAAGTTTCAAAAATGTGCAGAAAAAAACCCCAATGTTTTTGTGAAGGAAAAAAATTGGTCCTGTGAGACGAACAATAGAATAGAGTTACAACAAATTTTTTCACTGCAGTGACATATTATCTGTTATAAATAAAACTACATATTATGTGTACATTCTATGTAATTACTCTTTGAAGTGAAAAATTTGCAGATTGAACTTTCTCAAACTTTCTGACACAAATTGCTTTACTACACATTGATTTAAAATTAGAAGCAAAACTTCTGAGAAAAATGAATATTTGTTACTTGTCTTGACAATGTACGAACAAATTCCTTACTTTTCTGAACTTCAGTTTTATTAAGTAACTTTCTATAAGACAAGTTTCAGCAGATCAGCACAAAATTTTCTTAATTTCATTACAGGCTGTAAATTAAAATTAATGAGGCTGACACCCACAATTAACAATGAAAAATGCAGATTGTTATAATTACTTAAGCAATAACATTGCTTTACATAGAAGACTTAAGGTGCTCCACAAATTATTTACAAGTGTTACATAAAACACAAAAAATGACAATTTCAATTTATTTTGTCAGTATAAAAAACAAAAATCCTTACTAAAACCTTTCTCAATTGGGAATCTCTCGCCATGCATAATTAAGCAAATTTGATTGCAATTAAGCCTGGCTTCTACAGTGGAGTTTTAATTAATGCAAATCTGGCATCTACATCTATAAGATTAATTTTTGTGAATTAAAAGAAAACAACAAAGCATATTTGAAAGTGTAGTTGTATTGTTGAAAGGATGGAATGCAAAATCTGATTATTTTTCAGTCTTCCATGTGGATAGCCTTTGACTTACACTTTAAGGAGGGATATTTTATTTGGATCTGTTGTTTTGTTTCTCAAAGCATTCATTATTAAGCAGGATCATAGCAATTACATGAGGCTTCATCTAAGGAACATCTTTAAATGTAATTATATACATTTAGAAGTAGAAATGAATTATAGTCTAAGGAGTGAGGGCACCATTACACTATGCAATGTTTTTTTCTGAAGTCACTATCCTCCTCTTGCATTTGAGGCATAGAATATCCTGTGGTAACTCCTGTGGGAGTACTGGAGAGGTTTTTGGATATATTTTAATAAGGTCTCCTCTTAAAATCCTCAAATTTTGAATTGCTTTTATAGGATGGGGGAAAAGACAAATTTGTATTTATTTAGCAATGTGTTTGAACTGATTTTTTAAGTGTTTTGTTCTGTCTTAAATTTTTTTGTGCTTAACATCTTTAAAAGAAAAATTCTTTATTTGGAATTCTGTTCCTTTGAAAGTGTCCTATAAGAGTCACCTATTCTGTCAATCTTTCTATATAAAATATTCAGTTTTAGAATCCACATGGCTTGTCTTCCTCTTAAATACAGTACTATGTAATTTTATTTTATCATTTGTGTGATAAAATGGTCAAATGGAAATGGACCATTAGCAGGACAATCAGATATTGCATTAAAAACTATTCTTCTCATTGGCATGCCAGAAGGTAAATTTCAGCCAGTCTCTCTATATGGATGTCAGTCAGGTAATTCCAAGGAAGCATTTATCTGGCTGGCAGAAATGCTCTGACTGAAGTGTAATTTTCTATTGCTCTATTTTTTCTTGGTCTTGCTTTTGAAAAGATATGGACTGGGTATGCAGAGAAGGTATCAATACTTTTTTAGTCAAGGAGGAAAAGGCTGAGTCAAACTTGTGCTGGAGAAAAGGTCAATGCCGAGATCCAAGCGCTTCTGGGAGAAAATGAACCCCAAAACTCTTGCATGCAGATTATTGGATGTCTCTGACCCCAATATGAGATGTAAAATTAGAAGTTGTATCGTTTTTCTTCCTATCGAATACAGCTTCTTTCTTTGTAATTTCTTTCCTTATCCTTATCTAATATCTTATCCTTACCAAAACTCAAAATCCTCCATTTTGTTATCTGAACTGAAAATTTCCCAAAGATGTTCTGTCAGAGGAACTGTTCTTTTATGGCTATCAGGAAGAGTAAAAATCAAGTCTTTAAGGGGCTATAAATGCTTCCACACTTGGTTCCCCCAGTAGAGTCATTATTACAGCTCCCAAAGACAGCCTCCAAAGCTCCACACTCGGGGTGCTTGCAGGGCACTGGAAACAGCAGGAGGTGAGCCTAGCCTTGCAATCACATGCACTGCTTTTGCAGCAGTGGATTTATAAACTTCAGCAGTCTTTTTGTTCTGCCATGTTTTACAATACAGGTCTATTTACAGATTTTCTTTAATTATATTTATTTTCAGAATATTAAATCTAGTATTTATTCTGGTGGAAATCAAAGACTAGTGTTGTGAAGCATTAATAGCAGGTTTAGACAGAAGATTTCTAACTTGATTTTCAAAATTATCAACTTGATAAACAAGGTAAAAGACAGAAGCTGTTCTGCAAGTCTCTGGTTATGGATCAACTTCTGCCTTTGCAGATCTGGAAGAGCAGAAGTATAAGTCCTTTGTAACTTATACAATCTTTTTCGCTGGAATAGTAATGTGTCCATCACTCTCTTCCCTCTCCAGTTTAAACATATTTGGCACTAGAACCCTGACCTGTATGCTCCCCTAATGTTTGTGTTTGCATGATTGTGTTTCCATGTTTGTTTCTTTTAAATTGTTTATCCTCAGTGTGTGCAAAAGGAAGACATTTGTAATTATATTTTCTGTCTGTATCCAGTGCTTGATAATTTGGACAATGATTCAAAATGGGCACTTGTTTATCTAAAGTTTACCCCTGCCCCTTTGTTAAAAGGACTGAGAAAGGATCAAAGGAGAGATATCAAAGGGACAAGATTTTTTTCTAGAGCACAGTGCTTAAAACAGTCTTCTGCTTTTGCAAACCAGTGAAGTTTGGAGGGTTTTATTTCTTTGCTTTCCGAGTTTTTTCCCCAATATTTTTCAGCAGTCTCAGACATGTCATTTTTCAATCTTAGTTGGGTAGACATTCTCACAACAAATTTAACATGCATGCCCACACACACACATCCTTTTAAAACAGAGAAGGAAAGCAGCAACCACTTTGGTTAAAATTGGGGTCAGAGAAAGAGATTATGGTTCTCCTTTCTCTCACACAATTAGTTAATCAAGCTTTTCTTGAAAGTTTTATAGCATTGTGGGTGAAGAATGAATCAAGATATAAAAACTTCTGAGATCAGACAGAGATTATCAACCTTAATGAGAATAAGGAAAATTAAGAGAACATTAATAGTAATGATACCAAAATGAGAACTAGGAAACTAGTCCAGGAAATCTACACGCTCTTGTGCCAGGCATTAATCTGAAGACTGTGATTAAAATATAAGAATTATTCCATCAGATTGTTGTGCAAACATGCTGAGAACCTCTCTCTCCTGGCTTGTGCTTTTGAAAGAAGCCTAAGGCCATTAGGCACTCAGATCCATTAATAAATCCTTGTCTTGGTCTACACCTTTTCAACATCTAAAAAATAATAAAGGTACATTGTGCTGGTATTTCCTGTTTAATGTTCATTATGCAGTGAAGAGGTATTGAGAAATAGTTTTTCTCCTGCAGTTATGAAAGAATTATACTCTTTTCTGAGTGAATGAAATAAGAGCAGATTTTGTGAGTCTTTGCCAGAATCTATTTAATTAGGTCATCATTCTTAGGAAAATAATGCACCAGCAGCTTCAGAGAAAGTGCAGGGCATGACATATTTGAATTAACTCTATTTAATTAAAGGAATACCTTCTGAAGGTCTCAGATTTCGTGGTACAATCCAGTTGTCACTGTGACTGCTATCTTAATGCTACTGGAGCTCAAGTTTTGTGTTGCACTTGTTGGTCTTGTTTTCTGCTAGAAGTACCTTGTTTTATATGAGCACGGATCAGAGCAAGAGGAAGAGACCACCTACCTGGGACAAAACACGAGGAATTGCACTTAGGTAATGAAATGCTGTGGAGATGATGGAAGTGGAAAAGAAGCAGAGAGGATGGAGGAGAGTTTTGAACAGTTCAGGGAAGGAAAAAAGTATGAAAGAAAAAAAAAGTGTTTAAGTGATGTGTAACACCCAAAAATTATGGGCTTTCAAACGGAAAGTAGTAACTACTGCTGCTATGTTTCCATATGTTTGACAAGTTTCCCACTTCTCAGTCTGGAAGTGAAAGATTTTATGTGTTAAGAAGGTCACAACCAAGGTGGTGTGCACTAAGAATAGAACTGCAGCTGTTTTCATTTGTGTAGATAAAGTCAAAATGGTTTTGTTAAAACCACAGGAGAAGTTCAACTAAAAAATATGTTTTCTAATTTTTTAAAAAAATTTATATGCTGATTTCTGCAAAGAACATTTTTTTGCCTTGTTTCTTGATAGAATTGTACTCTTCTCATCTTTTTGACTGTGAAGGAAGACAACTTTTTCCTAAGCTTATTGGGAAAAAAAATGTTGAAGGGTAGTTATAATAATTATGATTTGATATCATAGCACTGGAAGTAATTAGAGATTGTTAAAAGAGATACCCTCTTTTGAGGGTTATTACTTGAGTTTTTGTGACACGCTTCTCTAGTCTGTTGGTTTTTGCTTTGGTTTGTTTCTGCTAATGTAAAAGATAAACTGTTCTCAGTACTGAGGGTATAAAAGAGAAATCTTGGAAGGGATTTTAAGTGTGAGGAAGGGAGAAACATGAAAAGGTAGGGAGAAGAAATTAAGATAAACTGCTGTGTAGAGTATGGTGACAAAGATCTTCAGGGGATAGAAGAAAGAAAATTACTAGATATATTCACAGAATGGAGGGTTCTGTGAAATGAAGACAAAAAGTAAAAATTCATTGTATGAATAATCTACATTCTTTTATGTCAGTTTAAATAAACCAGCATAATTCAGCTTACCTGGCCAATATATCACATTCTACACTTATCTAGAAGAGCATAAGGAAGGGAGATGACACTGAAGACTCTGATACTCTCAGTAATCCTGAATTTCTAAAAGTGATAGAGAAAAAAGGAAGAGACTGGTACACTGTACAGTGAAATTAAAACTACTACTTAGTATTTCCCTCTTTGAAATTATTGTCTGAGGCTTGTTATTTGTAGAATTGAGCATTTGCAGGAAAATGTAACCTAGAGGTGTATTTTCATCTTCTAGATTTTCAAAAGGATAGTTATGATGAATACCTGAGTAAAGTGGTAATTGTGTCCAAAAGGAAGTTTTAAAAGTCCAAGTATGTAGGCCAAGAAGGAGCAAACCCATAACAAACCAGAAAGAAATCTAGTGCCTATAGTGATGGAGGTCTCTATACAATCAACTAATTTTAAAATTTACGATATCTTCATTATATATGGCTGTTATGCAATAAATGCAATCTATTATAAGATAATTTACCCTGGTTCCTTATCTAGAAAGAAGATAGCCCCAGAGACAAATATAAACTTATTTTGTCCAAATATTTTAAGTCTTCTTTTTTTCTCTCTCCCATTAATTGATTTGTTGATTTAAAGTTACTGACATGGAAGCTTAATCAGTCTAATATGTGATATCTTTTCTCTCGCCTCCTCTCTGTGCTGCAACGATTTTAGTGAAAATATGAAAATGACAAACATTTCTTATATATTGAAGTTGAAAAATGAACAAAGATATGATTTTAAGGAGCAAATTTGATTAAAGTAACTTCTACATTAATCCATTACAACCCACAAAATTATTTTAGTCCCATGGAGTGATTTCTTCACTTTCTTATTTACAGAAGTGTAGTATCATTAACATAATTTGCAATTGGCTTTTCAAAGGCATTTCTATACTGTTTAAGAGATATACCTGGAGAATTCTATATGATTCCTTGCAGCTTTTCATTATTCCACAATCCTTGCAGATCATGTCATCCTTCTAATAACATGAATTTCTCTTGCTTATTCATGCCATAGAAATTAAGGGCATTATCATCTGTGTCATTATTTGATGGACACTGATTTGAGAACAGGGTATTCTGGATTCCAACTTTCTAACAGCAATCTCCTTCCTTACAGCACTTTCAGTGACAAGAGTTTACAGTTAATACTATGCAGTTAATACTGTGCAAAAGTTTAAAGTATAAGGTCAGACACAATTTGCTCATGTAGATAGTAATCTGCCATCTTGAAAAATATGGTACAGAAGACTGAATAGGTTGGTTAGCTTATGATTATGAGTCAGTGCCCATGGCTGAAGAAAGAAGAGTTTAAGGTCTTGCAGATGAGTTAATGAAGTTATTTATAAGGTGAATCCATAATGACAAATTAGTTATAGCATTAGTATTAATAAACTTCTAAAATGTTTCTTTAGAAAATCCGCTTCAACATTAATTGCTGCTTACAACAGACAAAAGCGAACATTTCAGTAATTTAAATTGTGAATGGTCTCATATGCTTACGGAATGCATTTTTTAAGAAACTGCTATAACATTTTTTAAGGAATTTCTCTGGAAAGCTGTAATTAATATGACTAGTGAAATCAGTATATTTCAGTAATTAAATGTTCATGCTTCTTATACAGCATGTCACTAGATGTCACTCTGGATTCCATTATTTGGTATTCTGGTGATTTCTAAATTTTTCTGCCTTTCTGTATCTACTTTCCCCACAACAAACCTGAACAGACAATGTAAAATGTGCATGAATAACACAGAATTGCTGACTGAATGTCAATTTTCTAGTGTGTGACTTCTATTGATCATTCATTATTGACATGAAGGTCTCTAGTGTCTCTCCTTTCCTCTTTAAACTCTTTCTCAGCTAAAATTTCCAAACAACAGAACCAGAAGGCCTTGAAGAATGGGATGATTCAGGTCTCTTAGGATGTTTTACAGACTACTTTGACCTCAGGAAGGCATCAGAGGTACCTTTTTATAAAGACCCAACAACTGTTTGGAATAAAAATTTAAACACTGGGAAAAAAAAAGAACCTTCTACTTAAATTGAAGCAATTTCATTGACACTTTTTTGGTGTAAATATAACTGGCTGCTTTTGGCAAACATAAGGATTTTTTGAAACAGTTTTTTAAATGTATGTATTTCCCTTCCTTGTAGCCAATAAAATATAAATAGCATTTTCACGGTGACGAATGACATGTAGTACAGTATTCTATGATCACGGTTCCAGGATTTTATTTCTTTTAGCTTTGTATACATTAATTAAGTATACACAATCAGGGTTGAGTGCAGAGACAGCTAAATAAACAAATGACACTGTAGAAAGGTCTTTCTGCATACTAATCATATCCTACATCTGCAAGCAAAAGCTCTATAAATCGATTTGCTCTTTCACATCAAAAGACAAACAGTGAGGCAAGTCAGCAGTTCCTTTGTCAAAGTCACAGAGATTGCTGTTCTTCACAAACGCATTTCTACAGAGCTGAATTCAACCATTTGATGATTAGCATTATTGGCAACTCTTCAAAGAAGATTCATCAAGTAATTTGCAATTGGATTGGTTGCCATTTTTGTGATTCTACCCCATGAAATTGAACAAAAAATGATTGACATTTGAATTCTTACTTGGAGGACAAAGTGAACTAGCATAAGAAAAAGAAGCAAGCAGATTCCCAAGAGGTTGGGAAGCTGCTGTGATGTCTCTGGTGATTCCCACAAGGACCAGATAAGCTAGATCTGAAAATTAAATGAATTGGTAGGGCACAGGCAAGCAGGAAGATGTAACTTCCTGTGAATATAAGAAAAAATAAAAGTGCTAATTTTTTAAGATGTCAGTGTATATATCTGTGCTTATGTAACCCCTCTAAACACTAAATCCATTCATGTAAGAAAAATCTAACCAAGAAGGAGGGAAAGTCAGTCTATCTCTTCACATCATTTGCGTGCAAGAATTGCGTTCTCTGCTATCAATGCACATTAGATATGTATGACAAAATTAAAGAAGAACACAACATATTTGTGTGTGCATGTAAATAAAATGCAGCTGTGTGAGAAGATGCAAGTGATGTGGCTGAGTACAGGAACAATTCAGACCTTGATAACGTTATTTGATCACAGGTTTCCATTTTTCAAAACAAACCCATAAAGCAAACAAAAAATACTTGCTGGAATTCTTATATATATTTTGTCTCCTGCTATCTCTGTTTCAGAAATTATGAATCACAACCCTCTCTGCCTTGGCAAAATTACAAAGGTGTTTGGATTCCTCCTTGAGTGTGGTATTCCCTAAAATAGGAAAAGGGTGGAACTTAATACAGAAATGTATAGATAGACAATTAAGTGTATATGAGTTCATTTGCTGATAGTTCCATAGCTTTTTTAATCTGCACAGTATTTATTGTATGGGGCTTTTTTGGTTATGGTGAAGCTTATACCTCCATAGCCTCTTTTTTAAAACAGATTTTCTCTCCTATGTTTTGACCTCTAATGACCACAGATATTTTTAGACAGACTGATCCATCTGTTGCCTACCTACACTACACAAGCTCAGGTAAATCTATTCTGTGAACAGTTGGGAAAGCTAAAACATGCTGATGACTCACTTCTAATATCCTTATTCCTTAATTTCATGATGTGAAAAATCCAACAGAAATGAGAATAACTGATTGCATGTCAGGGTAGTACTCAAGATAAGATGAGACAAAACAATAAACTCAAACAGAAAGTAAAAAATGGCAGAAGTAACCGGAAAACTTGTTTAAAGAATGACAGGGGATAATCAGTGTTAAAAGTCCTATTAAAGGTGATAGGGTAAAAACACTCCAAAAATTGTCTAGGCATATATGTCCCTGCTTCTGGTGAAGCCAAAATACATACATAAAAATATAAATACATCTGTATACCTATATGTGACAAGTTTAAAATAATTCAGGTGGAGAAAAATATCTGATATTGTTAAGGTTTTTTTCTTAAAATGACTGTCCATGGCACAATGGCACACATATTATATTTTAAAGAAGAAGATGCTTATTTCCCTTTCATCATATTTATTTCTCTCTTGCAAGTTATATTCTAATGTCAATGTTGGTATTATGTCCCAAATCAAAAAACCAAAGTTCTCATCTCAAGGAAGTACAATGACTTTTAATTAAATGGAATTTATAAAAAAAAAAAACCCAACCAAACAAAAAACCCACAAAAAACCTCAACAATACAAAAAACCACAAAGGAAAAAGAAAAAAATCACTTAATCACTTCAGGCTGTGACTGTCCTTACTTTTCAGTTATATCAAATAAATCGTTTGAGGAAATTCAACAAAACTAAAACCACTGAATCCGCCTAGTGGTATGAGAATTTCCACTTTTTCCAAGGAAATCTTACTTACTTTAAAGGTCAAGTAAACAGAAAGAATCAGCAATGTTGATTGGTATTGATATTCTAATAGCTTTGGTCTCTGCCCCACTATGACATCCCTCACAATATAATTGGAAACTATGAAAAACAATGACACTATAATTATATGCATTCTAAAAGATCTCTGACTATCATATCTAGGTCCTCAATCGAAATAACTACAATTTTATACTTTTGTTGATTCATTCAATGTCATATTCACTTCTGGAATAAATAGATATGACTCTCACTGAAGCGAATGTATCTGCCTTTGGAACAAATATGGTCCTCTGTAACAGACTATGCATAACATATTATGGCAACATCTAGAGAAACTGGAGATCGCTGTTATTACTTTCTTATTGAGTCTGAAGAAAATAATTCATCAAATATTTTCCCAGATGCTGATTCTTGTATGTACTTTAGGTGTTTGTTACATATTTTTGATGTGTGCTATTCAGTGTATGTCTTCAAAAAAAGTATTCATTGCCTTGGTTATCCAGGTTTTGCATAATGGTATATGAGCTCTTATAGAGTACCATCCTTGCTGTTCAGAAAGTTACTTCTTTGAGTATTACATCTCCAAATTATACCAGCATTAGAGAGAGATTGTTTTTATGAGCGGAAGTCAGGATATCATTCATATTAATTGGCTAGCTCATAAAGACATGAATTGATGAAACTAACCACAGTTCTAAAGGGAATTCTATGGTAATGGATTTTAAGAAGACATCTGATTCTGAGCCTTGTATTAGCCAGACTGACTAGTCACTCAATAGCTGCTCTGAGATTACTGCAGTGCTTTGTATTTTCCTAATTACAGCAGTGCTAGCCACTTTCAACGCGGTCTTTGTAGTCTACAAACTCTGGTCAATGTTTGCCAGTCAGATGTAAAGCAACAGGCCACACAAGTCACAAATGCCAAACAACTAGCCCTGCCTTTCCTCTGGTGGCAGTTCACCTCTGAAAACCTGTCCGTTTTACTTGGTGCTCAGTGCACAAAGAACGGAAATAGCTCGCTCCAGATCCCTGAGACCAGGCATTCAGCATTTAGCCTTCCCGCTAATATGCAGGTAAAATACAAGGCAGCTTAACAATACACTCACAAGGAGGGTAATGCCGAGCTCCTAAGAAAATAGGTTTTGTTGGACTAGAGCAGGGAATCAAGACTAGTGGTTAAAATTCTAAAGAGTACTTCTGAGTGAAATAGTTATGAAATAAAATTAAATATTCAGTGCTTAATTATTACATTAGACTGATGTTACCTCTTTCAGACATCTCAAGCATGTATTATTGGTGGTAACCTAGTTTTTGCTTAAAAACATCATGTTTCCTTTTGGACATATATATCCTGTAGGTAGGGCACTTCCTGACCAGATGAAAGATATCAGCCTTGTCTGCCTTGTGCCATAGCAAAGATCTCTATTCTTCCGAGTAAATTCTCTCTCTCAAGAGTGGAGTGCAAAGAAAACTGTACAGCTTCTGCAAGAGGAAAAAGAGTATCATCAGGTTACTGAATAGGCCGGTAAAGAAAGCATATTCTTAGCTCGAGGTTGGACTGTGTCACACTTCTGAGTTAGCTAGTATATGGCAGGATGTTTTGCACTGGAACTGGAAACTGAAGTCCCATGGATGACCTGTTGACTATCCATGGCACAGCACAGTGTCCTGGTCTCCTACTCCTGACTATAGTATGCTGCACTTCTTATCTTGCCATGGACACTGAGGAAGGGGAATAATACATTACTTTCCCCTTAGAGTATTCTGAACACTTGATGGTACAAACCTGAATACAAGAGTTTGGAAGTGATTCATAGCCCTTTAATTAAAAAATAGCATTTGTTGAACAAGATTATATGTCCTGGGGAAAATTTAAAAGGAACAGATGGAAAAGTCCTTTCTTTTTCTCTCCCTCTCCCTTCCTCCCTCCTTTTTTCATTCTCCTCCCCTTCTTCCCTGCTCTCTTTCTGTCTTTCTTCTTACTAGAACTCTCCATTGGTGTTCAGTTTTTCCTTCAGACAGCCTTTTACCCCGGAGGCACAAGTAGATTTCAGCCCAGGAATCCACAGTAATTTATTTCTGTTTGCTGTCTCCTAAACTTTGCACTGATTCCTAATCAGGTGCAGTGTTAATCCATTTTCTAAAGAATAGGTGTCTTCCTTCATAAGGAGCCATTCATAATTGATACTGTTGACTATAATAAAGATAAAATTATTCTAAGTACTAGAATTACGTTTCTCAACTGTGGCTTGAACTATAGCAGAAGCAGCCCATTCTTGATTAGGATGGGAAACCATGCAACGACTAAAATAAGCAAAAGGGCTTATTAAATTAGTCTCAAATTTGATATCTGTGTGCTAAGTTTGCTCCACTGTAGAGAGACCTGTATCTTCTAGCTAAGTATGTAAAAAGGATGACTGTAAATCATCAAGTGTTGAAATTTGGGGCATACCCTTGATTAATGAAGTGGATGGCATGATGCCTCTTGAGCCGTGGAACAGAGTGCCATAATTTGTGTGCTTATATATGTTTATGTACCGGAGTTGACTCTGACTCTTTAACTTTTGACATGCCAATTAAGTGTATGGTTTAAACCACTTAAATAGCTGTCTTCAACTGCAATGCATTAATTTATCTTCTACCGATGAATAGAACAATTTAGCAAAAATGCAGGGGGAAAAAAGTTTGAAAAGTAACCAAATTAACTTTCATTTGCTTATAGAGCTACCATAACGGGTAAAAGCACTCTTTCCACTCACCTACAACAAAATATGTTGGACCTTCAGAAAATGCTGTTCTTTTGTAGCATTACCAAAGCAAAAAATCCCACCAAAACCAACAAACAAAATACCTGCATAGAAAAGCTGTAAAGTTTCAAACCTTTATTATCTCTACTGTTCAGTTAACATAAACTGACCTAAACTCTTATTGCCATAAAAATACTTTGTGTAAAGATATCTGACTTTCTAAAGGCTTCTGCTAAAACATGCCTAAGCATCCTAGTAGAACTTATGTTTTTAAGGAGAGTAGAAATTTCATTAAGAGCTACTTGTAAAGATGTGCTTCTCTCTCTCTCCACCCTTCCCCCACAACTTTTAACCTCAAATATTTGTGAATTTACCTGTTTTGATAAAATAAGCATTGACATAAATCCCTCACTAACTATAAAATGACACTGGACTAGATCTATGTCAATATCTAGGACTTGCAGCTTGCAAAAAGTGCAAGTAAATTTCTATCTCAACTCAAAATAGCATACTAGTCTATGAGTCACAAATGTATCTGATGTGTTTTGGCTATCTAATGTTGATATTTTTATTTTTGTAGTTCCAAAGATTTTCTTATTTGCAATATTATATATTATTTGTTATTTAAATTCTGTTTGCATCTAATTTCTTAAAGAAGCTAAGGGTAGATCGGTACAGGAAATTTGAACTGATAATCATAGGGTCATAGACTTTTTTGGATTGGAGACAGCCTTTAAAGGTCAGCTAGTACAATCTTTCTGCAATGAACAGGGACATCTTCAATTTCATCAGGTTTCTCAGTGCTCTGTCCAACATGACCTTGACTATTTCCAGGGATGGTACATCTACCACCTCTCTGATCAGCCTGTTTCAGTGTTTCACCACCTTCATCATAAAAAAAACTTCGTTAGTCTAAATCTACCCTCTTTTAGTTTAAAAACATTGCCTCTTGTCCTCTTGCAAGAGGACCTACTAAAAAGTTTGTCCTCATCTTTCCTATAGGCCCCCTCTAAGTATTGAAAGGCTGCAATAAAGTTTTTCTGACGCCTTCTCTTCTCCAGACTGAACAATCCCAGCTCTCTCAGTCTGGCTTCATGGAAAAGGAGCCTTTTTTTGGACCTTCTCTGGATCCAGTTCAACAAGTCCATAGCTCCTTATGTTGAGGACTCCAGAGCTGGATGCAGTACTCCAGGTGAGGTCTCAGGAGCCTGGAGCAGAAGGGCAGGATCACCTCCCTAGACCTGCTAGACATGCTTCTTTTGATGCAGCTCAGAATACGGTTTGCTTGCTGGATTCATGTCCAGCTTTTCATCCACCAGTATCCCCAAGCCCTTCACCCTTTATCTCCCAGCCTGTATTGGCACTGGGAGTTGCACTGATCCAAGTGCAGAAACTTGCACTTGGCCTAATTGAACCTCGTGAGGTTCACACAGGTCCAGCTCTGAAACTCCTCGATCTCAATAAATACAACATGATAATCACACATTCTTTGTAAATGCAATTTTTTATTTCACTATAACATTAGCAAAGTTTTATGCTATATTTTAATATAAATCTCTTTTACAAAGTTTATTTAGCTTACAGAGTACCATTTGGTAATTGTCTGACTGCTTCATTTCAGCTAACGGAAATACGAGTTCTGAAATATTTTTTATTGATAGTATATGAAAATATGCTTTTATCACCTAGTTAGTAGCAATAATTTCTTTGCTAACTTTTGTGGAATAACTTACATTCCATAAAGAATTTCCATTTCTTCTGCTCTTTATGTAAATGAAAACGGCCTTGAAATGTTACAGCTGGAAGAAGATATTGCCAGATTTAAAGTTGGGTGTTTGGGATTTTTCTCAATTTTATATATGATAATTGAAATACCAGGAAAGATGAGGAGTTCACCTGGTGTAATAGCCTGTGTCTGAGAGGGACCAATACAAGATGTCTTCAAAGAAGCTTCAAAAATATATGAGGCAACAGCAGAATTACATATGTTTGAATGGTGATGCCTCTTTCTGGTTTATGCCGTGAGGCACACCTTCATGTTTGTTTCTTTCTGTTGATGGTCTTCTAATGCTCAAAGAAGGCTGACAAAAGCCAATGTGTCAAAGAGTCAAAATTAAACTGCAAACATATTATCCTTTGTCCTCCAAGTGTATCTAGGAATTTTCTAAGAAGATGTTTTTTGAAATCTCCTGTATAACAGAGACTAAAAAACACACACTTCCTGCTGTGTAATGGAAGGGAGTAGAAGGCTCATCTATCTCTTCTTAGAAAATTCAGTGGTCAGGAAATGTCATTACAGTACAACACAGCGAGTTGTTTCTTCAAACAGTTAGTTGTATAAAACTGTCTGTCTTTTTAGCCATTTTATCTTTTCTGTCTTTTTACCCTTGTGTGGTTGTCTTCATTTATCATCACTTTCTTCATTCCCTGAGACTTCAGGATTTTTCTTTTCACTCACAAAATGTCTTCATCATTCCTGTGTTAGTCTTTAACATCCAGCAATTGTTTTCTTACCCTCTTTCAGTCATTATAATGAACAGAAACATACTTTAGCCGCACATAGATCAAATCTATTAGAGGTTTGTTTTGAAAGTATTTTGTAAACCACTGCAGAAATGCTACTAAGTGTTGAGAATAGAAAATCCTTAACCTTCACAGAGCCTACCAGGTGCACAACTTTCACACCCAGCTCATTTCATTCACTAACAAAATAGTACCCTTGCTGCACGTTTCCTTTTATTGTTTTTAAGGGGATCGAATCTATCACCATAAATCTTAAATATCTCCAAAACTACAAGTAAAAATACATAAATATATGTAACAGATGCAGAATTGCCTCCTGGGATGCATGTATTATGCATACAGAACTGTCATAACATCCCTCACACAATCACATTTTTTCCTCTGCTCATGGTCTTTACACCTATCTTATTTTGACAATGTACCTGGAAGTCATATGGATACTAAAATGTAAGTAACACCATAAAAACACATTTGCCACTTTTTGGATTTTACTTATTTATACAAATTCAAAATCAAAGAAATCCACCTAGATTAGAAAAAGCAGTAACCACATAAAAGCATTTTCCTTTTTTAACCAAATTACTGAAAATAGAGGTATGATTTTCAAGAAGAAATTGTCTTTTGAACAAATTAATAGACTAAGTTTAATCCATATAGAACAATTTTAGATTTTTAAAAATATTTTACCTCCTGTTTTAGAATAAAGACAAAGAACTTAGGTTTTAATTGTATTACGATATAGCTCTCTAAATTTCCATTAATATTGTAAGTGGGTCATATTGATCCCTGATCTAGCTGATCTAGTTCAAAGCCTTAACCTTTTTAGCTGAAAAGTGGTAGATCTTCTGATCAAAGAGTAAAATAATTTGATTTTTTTTCTATTTTTTTTTTCTTAATTCAAGAGCAAATTCTTTTGCATGTTTCCTCTACTTGGTACTGGTAAACTCTACTCAGCACTGGCAAGGTCACACCTGGGGTACTGTGTTTAGAGATACAGAGGCACTGGAGAGGGTTCAGTGAAGGGCCATGAAGATGATGAAGGGACTGGAGCATCTCTCCCACGAGGAAGGGCTCAGAGAGCTGGGCCTGTTTGGCCCGAAGATACTGGAGAGGGAAACTTTTAAATGTACATAAATACCTGAGTGGAGGGTGCAAGAAGGACAGAGCCAGGCTTGTTTCAGTGGTGCTCAGCCATAGGACAAGATGTGACAGGCACTCAACTGAACCACTGGCTCTAGGTCATCCTGCTCGAGCTGGGGAGTTCGACAAGATGATCTCCAGAGCAACATTCCCTGAAGTTTCAATGTTTTTGTAGTGTCTTTGAGAACATTTCCCCCTTTTTTGTTTAACAGAAATAACTGCAAAGACAATGTTTTACTTTTAAAAGCAAAACAAAATGCATTGATTTGGTGATCTTGCATAGAGCTTAATGAATGACACAAGTTGCTTTGGGCTTTGTCAAACTCTCAGATGGATGGTCAAAGATTTTTTAATCTCTTATCAGTTAAATGTTTCAATAAAGTCTACTACATTAGGTAGGATATTACACATCACCGAATGAGTGGTAGACGAGCAATAACAAAAGTTATTCAATAATTTCAGGAGGTAAATGTATTACTTGTTTTATGGCTTTATTTCTTTCCACTATATCAGACAAAATGACTGAACATGACTGCCTGTGTCTTTGCAGATTCATAATGTGTGTCACAAGAGACACAGATACTGTCCTCAATATTTTTATTTTTAATTCTAATTGATTTCTAAAGACATGCAAGACTAAATAGATTTTGAGGACAGCTCTGTTAATAAATGCACACACACACTGCAGCCCTTCATATCAACAGTATTAATAAATTGTTAACAAAAGTGTAGAAAGAAATTATAACACTTTTAGCAAACCATTTCTAAGTAATGTTTCAAATTTTTTTATTGTATTGCATTTATAGTAATGTGTGCTGCATTCAGATTAGCTATGTTTAATATTGCAACTCTTCTTCTACCATACCTTTCTTCCTAAGTATGTGATATGAACCATGACATTACAATCTTAAAGCTGTAACAAGAATGAGTTATGTTTGTACTATTTCCCATTCTCATTATATTCTTTGTCACACAATGAATTAATGTTGTGCCATTCTCTGCTCTCATTACAATCTTTTCCTTATGAATGGGGCATCAGAATTTTAATGTCTTTTGTAATCTCTGAGTTATAGGAGTGTGTTACACTACTATGACCTTGCTAATATTTGGCATGGTCATTGGCTGGCTGCACAGTGCTGGGTGTGAGGTTACACCGAGCAGCCAATCCAGGGGCTTTGACAGTGGCTGATTCGGAGTGTTCCACTAACCCGACATAGAGCCCAGGGACCCAAGTGGGTTACTGCTGCTCCTAAGGACTGCTAAACACAAGCAAGTGTTCATTCTCTTCCCAGGTATGAACAAAGAATCAAGACTTCAGTTTCCAAAAATGATGAAGCACTTACAAGAATGATAATATGCAAGTTTATATGCTTTTTGCAAGTGCTTTCATTCTTCCTTTGCTTTTATGTTTTTCATGGGTTTGAAAAACTGTTGTGGATTGCTTCCTTATTAAAAAAGAAATTAAATTCAGGGTCCTAAATTTCTGTTGTTCTTAAATTGAAAGCAGTTGGAAGTTAGGAGTTTAACAACTTGCTGATGCACCGTGTGGCTGACAGATTGGAAACTTAATAAATGAGTGCACATGCAGTGTCTCTTTTCCAGTTTTGAAACCCAGAAACAGGGTATATCGACTTTCCACTCCCTGTGCTTTTAGCTAAAATTCTGAACATTTCCAATTATGTATTTAAATTCCTTCTTGTCTTTTTAGAGAGTCTCACTTGATAAAGTTTTGTACTGTTTGTTTAAAAAAAACTTTATATTTAAATCATAACAGTGTCTGATATACGTCAGAAAATATTGCAGAAACATGGAAAAACAGAATATAAATTATAAAAAGGATTCATGTTTATCAAATATGCTTTTCATGTTAGTTGATTCTTGAAAGCATTTTCCAGTTTACCCAACATAAATTATATATATGATAATGAATAAATATGGATTTTCTTTTTTTTTTTAATCCTATCATGTAATAAAAACATGTTCATAGCCCTAAGGAGCTGCTATTAAAAGTTGTTTTGTGATAAAAAATCTGAATCAGTTAAGAAAATGTTAATGCTGGCATGTTGAATATGATGACAAGTAAATTGGCATCTGTCACTCAGCACCATGTTGAAATAAAGCCAGTAACTTAAGTCTTTTTGGGAAAGTATAATTTGCCATTTAACAGAAAAGCCACTGTAAGCAATAAACAGTGTTTGACTTAGGTGCTGCTGAAACCCATAACTACTAAATCACAACCCACCCATCAGTCTGAGATACTAAGGAGGTTGCTTTGGTTAAGAAACTGTCATTAAGAATTGTGTAAAACCACTGTGACCTTACAGAGACTGTGGGAATGAGAATACTCACAGGAGCCTAAGAGCTTTGCTGAATAGCAAAGGGTGTCTTGCACACAGAATTCCTTACCTGTACTCCAGTTCTATTTTCTGTCCTGGGGTGGTATTTGAATGCTGTAAGAAACACTGGTCAGCAGTTGTTCATACACACAGCTCCTTTATTTAATTGCCTTTTCTTTGTTTCTTTGGAACTCATCAATGTCCATTCTCAGCATCTCACAAATTTTAAATTATTTTATCATTATAATATTTCCAGTAAAGTAAAGAAATATGTTAAAGCTTGCAAACTGAATGTAGCTAAAATTACTCGCCTGGTTTGGCCTAGCAGTAATATCATTAACTTTGTCTCTTTTCACACGGTCAGGTGTGTGAAGGAAAAGTCAGGATCTGGAATCTAACCAATGGCCAGTTAGGAACACAGGCTCTAGTGCGCAGGGTTATTTTTGTTATTGTTAGAGGATTTTAGGAAAACCAATCCTTTGTGAAAATTTAGAGAGTGGGGCAGAGAATGCACTGAAGAGCTTCTCTACTGCTCTTGCAGCCCAGAGAGCCAAACGTGTCCCGGGCTGCATCCAAAGCAGCGTGGGCAGCAGGGCAGGGAGGGGATTCTGCCCCTCTGCTCTGCTCTGCTCTGGTGAGCCCCCACCTGCAGAGCTGCATCCAGCTCTGGGGTCCCAGCTCAGGAAGGACACGGACCTGTTGGAGCGAGTCCAGGAGAGGGTCATCAAGACATTTAGAGGGATGGAGCAGCTCTACTATGAGGAAAAGCTGCGAGAATTTGGACTATTCAGCTTGGAGAAGAGGCGGCTCTGGAGCAACCTAACTGAGGCCTTTCAGCACCTAAAGGAGGCCTACAAAAGAGCTGGAGAGGGACTGCTTACAGGGGTATGTAGTGGCAGGACAGGAGGGAGTGGCTTTAAACTGACAGTAGGTTTATAATGCATATTATGAAGAAATTCTTTACTGTGACGGTGTTAGGCACTGGAACAGGTTGCCCAGAGAATTTGTGGATGCCCCATCCCTGGAAATGTTCAAGGCCAGGTTGGATGGACCAATGAGCATCCTGGTTTAGTAGAAGGTTCCTTGCTCATGGCAGGAGGATTGGAACTAGATGATATTTAAGGTCCTTTCCAACCCAAACTATTCTATGATTCTATGATACTGGAAGAATCTGAATAGGTCCATTTTGAACCATCTCAGCAGGTGTATATTTTGGAAAGTCATTGAGCTTTATCTCTGCTGTACAAGCCTTTAAGAATAAGCTACAAATTAATAAGAATTTCTGCTCTATGGCTGCATTATTATGGTGTCTAAGGAAGGTGTAACCAGGAAACCAAACCTACCACTTGAAGTTGGCTTTTCTGGGAAGAAATGGGAGGGGTTGTGCTGTGACACAAGATCACAAAACAATATTGCAGATTTATTGGTTTCTGTGAGAGTTATAGGGCAATGGACTTCATATATTAGCTCATTTTTTTCTAAATTAATATCTTTGCATGTACCTAAATAATTTTTTCTTTCTCTTTTTGCATTTTTGGTATCTACTTACACTCTTGTCCTTTGCACTTAAATTAATGGTCCTGTCAGCATTTAATTACTAACAAATGCAACTGTGTAACAAAGTCAAGTGAGGAATATGTGTCAAGTTTTAAATTTCTCTTTAGAGACTTGACTTAATTTGATTTGGGTAATGTAGTTAGGCAAAATGAAGTTTACATAATATTAATTCTGTCCCAGAACAGTGGTGTCCATATCTTGTGTGAGGAGGAAAGTTCATGTGTTTTGACCTTTGAAGCAATTCTTTTGCAGGTTAATCCTCAAATTCTAAGGTTTACTCCCATTTTGTTAAATGTATTAAGGTAGATGATAGATAATTACTTCAGTTTCCAAAACTTAGTGTGGCTACTTTCCTTCAAGGAAAACATAGGTTGGTTTTATGCATTAAAAAGAGTTGATTGCATACAACATGTGCAACAGCTCAAAAATATGTGAAAGCAATGGCTAAAACTGAAGTCAAGCTCTGGAATGCCAAAACAAAGGCTATTTTTGCGTTCTAAAGTCTCTTTTTCCATAAGGATTTTTATTTCCATGATTGATGACCTTTTTTCCCCTACATCTTTTTAATCTGATAGCCTCTGGCCTTTCTGAACTTGAACAGAAAAATAACTCTGATTTTGAAAAAAAATGGGAAGAAGTACAAAAGTATGTATAAATGGTAATTTGTTGCCAGATGTCAGAAGACTGGACTGATTGGAGAAAAAAGACCTGACCCAGGGGACATGACATGACTACAAAACCAAGTTTGTTTGTTGTTGTTTTCTATTGCACTCTCTTTTTTTTTTTTTTTTAATTAAGAAAGCAAATGTCTTATTTATCTGAAGGATTTGTATTTACATATGCTTACGTCAAGTCACTACCACAAATTAAGCTTCTGCAAAATGTATCTTGTAAGAAAAAAAAAAAAGTGAAGGGCTAAAACCAGCTATAAGTAACCTTGGCATTCTCGCTGATAAAAATAAATGCCTGTGTAGTTTAGAAAGTTCTATATTAAGCCCAGCAGTATATAAAAAATTAATTGACATGACTGCTGGGGAAGCATAGATCTTACCGGTTTCATCTGTTCATTTCTGACTTAGCCAACTGTATAGCAGCAGAAGACTCTGAAAGGCTTTGCAAATTTTGCAAACATGAGCTGTAAATTTTGATAGAGTGAAAAAACTTAGAAGCTTCCTTATTACTTTTTATTCTGCTTCAAGAAAAATTTTATAAAATATTATGTTTGATTCTCTTCTGAATGCATATAGAATATATGATATATAGGACATATAGATAATGTATTATATGAATTTTTAATTTTATAATATGTGTTTATATCTATATGTTACTCTAGTTTCCTAGAGAGACATCAAGTGTTTTAGGCTCTCTACCTCATAGTGGCTACCTTGAGCTACAAGTTCTCCCACTTCCAACGTTAGAAAAAATTCTACATTAAGTTTCTATACAGTGATGAATTGTCCAGTATTCTCTGAAAGTGAAAATTCTCACAAAACCAAGAGCCAAGACGCAGTCACCTCTGGTTAGAAGTACACTAACACTGTACTTCTCAGCATTGTAGGGTGTGAGGAGAAACAATAGCTCTTATTCAGCTGAAATTATGAGGGGAATTTAGATAAGCAGAAGGTAATTATACAGGTTAGAATTTGGCCGTAACACAGGAGCTGACACCTCCTATCAAGAGGTATGTAATCACATTGAGTGATTTTCTCAAGAAACACTATACAGAGCAGTGCTAATTTTCAATGCTCTTGTGAACAGCATTTCGCAATATGTGTTATTTTTGAGACTCCATGAAAATTCTCCGTAACTGCTTTTAAGACATTTCCCCTGGTGCAGAGATTTATTTTTTTAAGAACATGTTCTGAAAAGCACTGACAGCCTCTTCAGTGGAAGAGCCAGGATTGTCAGCCATTGATGCAAAAACCTGAATCTGCTTTGACACCCCAGAATAAGCTTCTGGCAATGTTATGTCTTTCTTTTAGATGTTTGGATAAATCACACAGCTCACAAGCTGCATTGTACATTATGCCTAGGTTATAAACAAATGTTGCTGAGGTAAGGATATTTCTCAGTCCAATGTACTGAATCTCTAGACATCTCTCACCTGCCTCAGGGAAATGTTTGCTCAAGGCTTGGCTGTGCGTTCCAAGTGGCTTATATGGATCTTCCAGGAGACCCAACCAAACAGATGTCTGTATTGACACTCATTCCTTTCTTAAGCACCTGCATTTTTCCACCAACAGCACAGTTTTTGGAGTAGCTGTGATGCAGAGGAGATACACTACAAAAGAGAAAGAGAGAATTTGTGCCAATCACTGGTGTTCTTTCTGCCTCTAACCTCAATAAGGCTCGTGATCATAGCAAGTGAGGACTTTCTTTCCCAGTGGCTGTCCTTATATGATTGCTGATTGCTGCAGGTTCCTCCCTTCATGTGGTTTGTGGTTGCTGGCAGCTGACCTGGACTGAACAGAGGATCCACTTGGATAGAGTGGTATTGTTGAAATATTCACAAGCTTTGTAAAAGGCTTGCTTCACTACCTAATGACAGTTTAACCTTTCCATTTGCTCATGTGGAGCACCACCTGCATTATGTGTCTCTCCTGTTGGGTTCTGTAAGGCTCAAAGCTTCAGGGACTACTCCTAGGCAGGAACAGAGACTCGGTGGAGATTGTGCTGGAAGAGTCCTGTGATAAAACCACTGTGAAGGAGGATTGCCAGGGCAGTCAGCAGACAACACGGAAAAGATACGTGAAACCTTAACTTTCTTCTAGTTTCAGGGGCCTTTTCAAAGTCCTGAAAAGCATAAGTACAAAACTAGCCGCCCTGTTTGGATATCTAGGTTCTTCTTTTTTTTTTTTGTTGGATTTGGGTTTTTTTTGTGGTATGGTATTTATTCTCTCTAACTCTGAGTATTTAAAAGTTGGATTTTTCCATGTTTGGTGGACAAAGAATCCCTGGAAGATGATTCATCTCACTTTGCATGTGCTACATCTGCAGAGAACTGTGTTTTGGATGTTTTTGTCTATTCACTGTAAAAGAACATTTAGACTAATCTATTAATGTAGTCTTCAGCTCCTAAAGGGTTACAGTTACACACCAGGAAAAGCACATACAGACAATTGAACCACTATTTTCATTTTTTAAAAAATGTATTATAGTGCTACCCATGTATATATGATAATCAGAGTGTTAAAACAGTCATCCAGGATACAGAAGATTTATGCTTTAAGATCTCCCTATTCCAAAATGCTGTAACTCATGTCTCCCAGTCAGGTAAATTCCACCACTGGTGCCTGTGTCAAATCCATCACAGCTAATAGTTACCAAATACTAAACTCCTTAGGAACTGTGGGCTCAAATGCTTCAAATCTAGGTCATACCATAACCACAAATGACACAAAACATGCTAAATGAGATTTATTTAAAAAAAAAAAAAAAGAAAGCAAAATGTTTATTACCCTCATTCCTATACTACTTTGGTTCACCCAGTGTGTTATTCAGGATTTAACATTCCCACTTTGTTGCCAGATGTCCTACTTCCAGGAGACAGGCAGTGGGTGTTAGAAGTGAGGAAAATAATGAGAACTCCAAAGGTGAATTAATGAATGCTGATGTTCATCTGGCAGATAGCACCTCTACTGTGTACCTTTTTTTAGAACCATTGTCAAATGACAGTTGGTTTCAAAGGCACGAGAGAACATGTATGTATTTTGATACATTAGGTATGGCAGAATTTCAGATTTTAGGGAACATGGGAAGTATAAAATTTTCTCTTCTAAATTCAACTGTCTATATGGGAGGCATCTAGATAGTCAGTATCCATTCTTTCTCAAAAGTAAAGAAAGAACTGGACATGTCTAGAGGAAATATCCTCAGAAGCTAATTTGTTCCACCTTGTTTAGAAACTTGTATGGATTATATAGGCTGAAATACCATATTCTTTGGGTTAACAACAGAGGAAGTTAAGACAGTTCTCTTAGGCTAAACATCTAACTTTTTGATGAATTAAATTACATGAATGTCAACCTCACTTATATCTCTTATTTGGTTTCCCTTGAGACGGTGGTTTATAGACTTAGAAGACTGCTGAAGAATGAAGGCAGGCAAACCAGGAAAATGGCATGATGAGAACTAAAAAGCATTAAAATAGGTAGTGAGTCAAGAAATAGTAGATGAGAGATCCAGAAAAGGAAAAATTAAGAGATCATATACACGACATTTTAAACTTATTTACTCCAATAGGTATTTTGCCATTAAAAAGGTAATGGCATTGAGACAATCTTGTCGGACAACAGAATCCCCAAAATAATTTAAAGAGGAAACACTAAAAGAGAAAATAGATATTCAATCCTTTTGCTGGCGCTTCAGAATATAAAAAAATAATTGAGCTTTAGGCAGGAAAGGTGAGCGTCATCTACCTCCAGATATCCATCTAATGATGTTATAATAAAAAGTAGAGCTTTTCTAAATAATGCCAGGGAATTTCCAGAACGACTCAAGACACACTTGACCCTACTTTATGGAATATACTGAGAACAAGTTCAGGAATTCTACCATAGATCTGAAAATAGACAGATCCTAATGATAGCACAATTTCCTTCCCATATTAGGAGTGGGTAAGAAGATAGATCAGCACTAAAGACTATAAAAGGTCAACAAAATATTTTTGGAGGAGTAAGAAACTTGCTTACTTTATTTAGGCTTTAATTTAAGAAAATAAGTAAAAAATAAACTCGTTCAAATCTGGGGTTTCTGATAGTGTTCTTTGATTTGATTTGCTTTTGCTTTTGCTTGGTTTGATTGTAGGAAGAAATGGCATGGTACTCTTAAAATCAGATCTGAATTTTACAAGGAATCATAGTGCATCCACTCACACAGTGGAGGAAGATGGAAATACATGGAAACATGTAAAATATCAATGAACTGGAGTGCTTAGAGATATTTGGAAAAAATAGACAAGACAAATGCAATGCATTTATTAATTCCAAAATGATGGGCACAGCTGAAATTGACTTGAGTGGTTGTTGTAAGAGAAATAAAATCTCAGGTGTTCCCTCAAGTGGAGAAGTGAAAAAAGAAGATGCTGGAGAGTAACGTTATATGTCAAAATACAGTGCCAATGCCACAGTTTCAGGTTGAAAGACTGCTGCGACAGCAACTTTTTGTGCATAAAGTTATAAGCAATTAATAAATAAAAAGAAATAATTAGAATGAATTCCTGCTGCAGATCACCACACAAAAGGAGACAAAGAACTTAAAACTGCAAGCTTAGCTCTTGAGAGACTGTCTAGGACATTTATAAGAATATAAAAAGGAGAGGTAAAAACAAAACATGCAATATGTTTATATGAGTCAGGAAATCTCAAAAACAAGGCAAAGGGTTTGCAAAGGATATTATGATGACAGATGCTAATAACTTCACGGTGAAAGTAGAGGATACTTGAGGGAAAGATACATCCTACCAGCCCTGTACCTATCCCTAAGCATGCAATACTCTAATCAGGTGGGATTAAATATCTATACAGCCAGATATTCCTGTTAGTACTGACACTGGGAGTGAAGGCAGCTTGCTGAATCCCAAATAGTAGTAAGGTACAGACATTGCATGAGTCTGTATTAGTGTATATGAGTCTCAAGTGTAGCCATAAGTCCTGAGCATATTGTACTTCTTCTAGAATCCTGAGTGCTCTTAGACTCTTACTCTCAAAAGAACTCTATCATGTGAAAACTAGCTGAATTGTGTCTTAATATTTATGCAGTGTGACCTGGGATATAAAACATGCTGCTGTTATTTCCAGTTTCTCCAGATGAAATCACAGTTGGCTGTTGGAGCATTTTTTTTGCTCCAGCCTGAAATCAGGCAGGTGAACTTAAAATCTGAAGCAGACGTGGAGAAGCCTTGACACAACCTCACAGCAGGTTGGCCCAGGATGTGGCCACCAAAAGCACAGCTGTGCAGCTGAGACTGTGCCTCCCTGCACAAAAAATTTGACTGAAACAAAAAAACCCCTCTTGGTTTGCACCATCTCACTTGGGAGGAGGCAGCTAACAGCTGAGAGGCAAATCCAGAGCCTGCTACCCTCCTCCAGGACATGTGCCTGCCTGTTTCCTAATTTGGAAATAACAATGATAGGTTGCTTGAGGTCACACATGCAGAGTAATCACAGAGAAATATTGTGGTGCTGTGGCAATAGTCCAAAGGGAAAAAAAGAGAACAGCATATGAAATGCATGCAAATTTTGGTTTCATATACAAAAAAAAAAAAAAACAGCATGAAAATATTTTCAGCCAGGGCCCTTATCATGTGAATGAGCAATGTGAAAATTATGTATGTGACAACTAATTTATGCCTTTTTTTTTCCCATATGGGGAAGCATCTTAAAGAATATCGGTTGGGTTTAAGTTCAGTCTTCTATCTAACCTTTACATTACTAATTTGGAAGATAGTGTAAATTCAATGAGAGGATTAATTACAAAGACAGAAGAGCAATAAAAGGCATCCCAAAGAGATTAGGATAGAAAACAGCAAAGTCGGTTACATGCTGAGGTGATGTGAGTTAACAAACAAAATAATAAGAAATACCAATACCACACAGAGACTGATTTATGTGGGGTGAAGAAAGCATTATTAAATGGGAAATTGACTGGTGATGTGACGTGATAGCAAAAAAATGCCATCCAGTTTGGAATGAAGTACCTCACTACAGAGTATGAAGAGAGCAGTCCTTTTCACTAGGGCTCTGTGTGATCCCATCCATGGTACTGCATTCCTTCCTGGATATCTCATCAGGACTGCAGATTGGAAAGTGCCAAAGTAATTAGGAAACAAGAAATTGTTGACATTGGGTGGAGGGGGTGGGAATTAGTAAGCTAAATGTGAAAACTTACGTAGCAATGTTTAAAGGAGGAACATAACACATTGAAAATGCCCTGGAACTGTCAGGGCCGGAAAAGAATTGTCTGATACAAGTCCTGGCACAATTGAGCTAAGGCTGAAAAGAAAAATAGTAGATAAATGCAGGCAAAATAACCAGGTATATTTCCTGCCAATTGTCACTATTAGGCTATCTTCCAAGGGAAGCTTTTTCACTGGGGACACTAAAAAGTGAATTGGACAGAATTCTGTGAGATATATTGTTTTATATGGCTTAATAAGTGGTTTCTGTCACTAATATGGGCCAAATATATCAAGACTGCATACAGTTCTTGCTGCTATTAGGAGCAGGTATTCAAGCACAGAATGTGTCTCCGTGATTCTTCTATAGTGTTCTTCAGTGAGATGTCCTTGCATTTACCATTTCCTAGAGATCTTTGGTCTTTTCAATGGCATGTAACTGGCTGTAGGGAACATTTCTGACTGACTTGTATTTAATGTGAGATTGCTAGCTGAGAAAGTGGGACCATGTTTGAGTATGTGCTGTTTCCAACCCACTGGACTTATTAGCAGTTTATACCCTGTGTTTGGTTAAGAATGTTCTCAGACACTATTCTAAGATATTATTAATCCTTTTCATTATTGTTTTTAATCATTGTGGGTACATACCATGTACCAAGAATAGGCTGCAAGGTTTAGTTTCCTTGCCTGATAGTTTAATAATTCTCTCTTGAATAGGAGAACTTGCCTTCAGAAAGATTTATCAGGTTAAAAAAAGGTTTTGATTTAATATTTGAAGATGGAGTTAGCCTCCCGCTGTGCTTTAAGCATTTGAAAACCTGCTGCAAAGTGGCATTTCAAAGACAGCTTAATATTAAATTCAGTTTGCAATATTCATATCTAATTGTTGTAAGACCTGTTGTTCCATTAATAAGTGGCAGAATAACAGTGTTATTATGTTTGGTTTTCACATGCATTTTTAGACCTTTGTTAAAGGACATTGTTCTTGCAAAGGCTTTCCTCAAAGAAAAGAAAAACATTTACATATACAGTAGATAAACTCCTACAGCTTCAGAGCAGTCTGGGTGTTTATCATCTTGTGCAGAACTGATTTGAGTGTTATTCTTCTTAGCTATTCTCAGAGTACACATTTTATTCTCATTTAAGCATTGGCTAGTTTTGTTATCCAAATCACTGCATTATGAAAATAAAATATACAAGAATATGAAATTATATGAATAGGAAAATATGCTATTTTTTATGAACTGCATGCAATCTTGTCCTCTGTGTTTTCTTCTACAGCAGAGGTAATGTAATAAAGAATTTTATATGACTTCAGCACTGATGTTATTGGGTGATTTAAAACCATTTTCCCACTGTAACTCAGCTGTTCTGCATTTTTAGAGATTGTTTTTACCAATATTACTGAAAATATCATGAGAGTAGCTGCAGAAGTGACACTGGCTACTGGCTTCTGTTGGACGGCTTTTATCTGGCATAAAACTATTAAACATACAGTCATTATGAATCATTAATAGCCTGACAGCAAAGTTGACTGCAGTGGGAAAATCAAGTCAGTTTTATTATTCATTAAGACATTCCTGAAGGAGCTAACTTTTCACAGAAAGAATAGACAATAGAATTATAATATTTCATACTTATGAATGTGGTCATGTGTTAAACTACTTTGCCTTCTTATAATCAGATTTTTTCAGTTACTTATGCTAATCATTTTGGTTACACTTTTATTGCATGCATTCTGCTTAATTCAAAAACCTGTCTTACAGGATACCAAAGTAATGTCTGAATTTCTTTGTAATAGTTACATTATACACACCTTTTCATATTAAATTTTAGTTTCTCAAAGGAATTTTATAAATTAAAATTAGGCCAGTCATGAATTTAAACCTAGTCTGAAGACAGTGCCTCACATTCCTCTTACACAGGTCTTACTCTTTCTCAAACAGAAAAAAATCACAGGTTTTTTAAAGATGTGTGGAGTTCCGATGCAGAGCGATAGAAAGAAATACATGTTAATGGCTGATGTACACATTCCAGCAAAGACAAGAGCACTAAGACATTTGATTTCCTTTTTCTCTTTTTTTCTCTTTCATTTTGGCCTCCTTTGATACAGGGCAGTATTAATAGCTCTCAAGTTAGAGCCAGAGAAGAAATGTCGGAGTAGGGTGCTGTAGAGAGAGATACGATTCTAGCTGTTCTTAGGGTAAAATTTGCAAATTTCCCTCGGGTTTGTGAACACAGCCTAACTTTTAGGGGTACTTTGAATACAAGGCCATGAACATGGTTGGTGGAGTTGGCTAAATCTTTACTTGCCTGTATGAATAAAACCTTCCCCCCCTCACCCCAAATTTCTGTTTGTTTAAGCCATGAAGTCATTCAGCATCTCATTCTCTTCATTTTGCTTTCTTCATAATGTGAATTCCAATGCTACACTAGAAAAACTGAAAGTCTAAAATATTAAGTGTTTTTATATTTTCAGTCATAAATATAGCAGTGGATTTTCCATGCTCACAAAGAGAACACATTGACCTTCATAGATGAGATTCTGCCATATCCATGCATACAGAACGGTGTTTTACTTACAACTCTTCGTTTGGTACAGTTGCTGAACTTGGCTGGGAAGATAAGCTTATATGATTGTGCAGAAAAACTTATTTTAAAGGAGTAAGTAAATTTGAAGCTCTGCCTCACATACTAGTGTTACAACTTGGGAAATGCAATGATATCCCCAAACTTCTTAGATTATTCAAGACTGTTATTTGAATATGAAACTTATACTAAAACACATGATTCAAAACATCACATGGTAAAAAGGTGCATTCAAAGCAATCACAACTAACATATCTAGAATTTCAAGTGCTGACTATCTGTTTGCAAATTGTAGTTCAATCAAACTGTTGTAAAATAACATTTTGATATTAATGAATGTAGCTAAACTTCCAATCTAGATAAGCTTCCAGCACCAAAATTAGAGAAATGATACTAAAACAACACTACAGAAAAGTTAACATCCTGAGAACAATCTGTCTTCTGGTAAGTTCCAGCAGTAGGTCCTGGTGTAGGATCATAGAATTGTTTAGGTTGGAAAAGACTTCTAAGATCATTGTGTCCAACTGATTACTGTGTTCAGCTATTAATCCAGCACTGCCAAGTCTACCACTAATTCATATTTAATGCTACATCTACACATCTTTTAAATACCTCCAAGGGATGGGCACTCTGCCACTTCCTTGGACAGTCTGTTCCAATGCTTGACCACTCCTTCACTCCTCATATAATGTCTAAACTTCCCCTGGCACAACTTGAGGCCATTTCCTCTTGCCCTGTCATTTGTTACCTGGGAGAAGAGACTGACCCGTATGTCGCTACAACCTCCTTTCAGGTAACTGTAGAGATCGATAGGGTCTTAGGTGAGACTCCTTTTCTCCAGGTTAGACACCACCAGTTCCCTCAGCCGCTCCTCAGGAGTGTGTACCTGGCTACACGAGTGAGTGGAAAACGTGCATGCTGACATACCACGCAACAAGAAACTGCTAGACTTGTTGAAGGCTTTGCTGGAAGGTTAATGATACCTTAGCCATCGGTGACATGGGGATTATGGGCTTGACTGACAGGTAGGATGCCAATATTCTTCACAGGGATTAGAAAGTACATAAAAAGGGAGAGATTGTGAGGGAAGAGTATCAATGCTATTTCAACCATGTTCTGTCATTGTTCCCTACACTTAGGTGAAGAGGTCTCACTGTCTCTTACTATTTCAGTATACCTCAGACAGTTCATCCAGGTCCTTAAATTTAATCATTAGCTTTATTCCTTTCATATGCAGTTTTAAACAGTGGTCCATCCCTGTCGTTCCTTTCCCACATCCTCCTCAGAAAGCTGTTTGGGTTCCTGACCTCTCTGCCTCTCTCCACTGGCACTGCAAGCCTACTTTCTTTTATCTCACTGTCTCTTTTTGTAAGTTTGCAAAAAATCATTTTTTCAGTTAATTACGCCAGCATTCCTGACCACCCATTCTTAGCAAAGTTCTTTCATACCTTAACTTGCAAGTACTTTGAGAACTGGTATGTTTAAAACACAAATGCAGGCACATGATATATACTAATCTGTGGAGCAGAATGTAAAACCCCTGAAGAAAATCACCACTTTATTGCTGGTGTCATCCAAAGAGTCTATAAATCTGAATTTTATATCTGCAACACATGAGCAAAACCTGGCCTGTATTTCTTTTTAACATATCTTCATTCTAATCATTCCTAACACTAACTGCAAGTGTCTCAAACTTGACAGCTAGTTTAGCATTAGACAACAATAGAATATTTCATTTCTGTAAGTTTAGTTATCTTGTTAAAATTCATATTTGCTTGTAAAATACTGAGAAAGGCTTTTAATCATTTGCTGTCAAAATGCCAGGTGGGTTTTTACATCAAGAATTGGTAAAGTCAAAAGATTCTTTTTAAGTATATTTTTTTAAAACATAAGATATATTTTCATACTGCCTGAAAAAACAATAAAACATATAGCTGAAAAAAGAGAGGGAAGCATGAAAAATAAAGATGGGTCTTGCAGATCTGTGGGGTTTTGTTCTACACAGCGCTTGTGGGTGTGTGGTGGAGCTGAGGTTAAACAAAGTAGACAGGGAGGGTTTCAGGCCTAAGAGAAGAGAAGAACCTGAAAGGAGGAGCTGCCTGAGATCAGCTCCTGCAGGAATCGCATCAGAGAGAACGTAAGCAGGATGGGAATGGGAGCTACCTTTTGCTGCCAAGCATGAACAGAGATGAAAAGTCAGTGAAGGACTGGGGAGGAGGCTGAAGGAGGAGGAGGAGGTGGGAAAGAACAATGAGTTGAAACACAGTCATGTCTGTTGGCAAAACAATCTTCTCCATAGCACCTTCTCACAGCCCCAGCTGTTTCTTCACTACCACTCCACTGTTGTTGCTCTCAGACCTGTATGGTAAAAACAGAGAAACTATTTTGTGGTAGCTTTATTCTTAATGATCTGTTATCCATTTGTATTTATAGGCCATCCATGCCCAGGAGCCTTTGGGCACATAACAAAATATAACGAAAACACAGCTTAGTTTTAAAAAAGGCAACATGGCCCAATTAATTCCCCAATTAATTAATTTATTCTACATCATTTTGAATTTTGGTCTAAGGATTTTATGTAGGACATTAAAAAAAAAAAAAAGAACTGTTCCACTGACAAGACAGGTAATTATTTTATTCAATGATTTTTCTCAATGCAAAGCTATTAATAGCTGGAACACTAGTGGGGGGCCAAATTCTGCCCTGAGGTAAATCCAGCACCATTTCACCAACTTCAAGGGAATTACTGTTTTACTCGGATCCGAACTGGGCTGTTAAATTATAAGTGCCCAGTTATTCATAGAACTGAACTAAATTATTATTCTTTCGGGTTTTTTTCTCTTCTTTAAATATAGAAGTTAGCTCTAAATCACTAAACCAAACCCAAAGTATATGGGTGTAGTTTCTCCTCTAAGGAAAAGAGGAGGAACAGTCTCCCTCTCAATCCCTTGAGAAGCATCCACAGGCCCCATCTGTGTCCACATGGTTCTCTCTCTGTAAAAACAGGCAGAGCTTGACAAGACCTCAAGTAAAGTTCACATTGTCAGAAAACAAATGACATATGTAAGGTAACAGGACAAAGGAAAGGCAAACATATTCAAATATTTAATGTACAAGGCTGCACATCTTTTCTCCTCCTCCCAAATCCAAAGCTTCCCAGATATTTGTTTCAAATACACTAAGTATCACAAGGAAAGTTTGTGTGTGCTTTGATTAAGCTCTGGATTCTCTGAAGAAGAAAGGGATTTAGGTTTTGGGATCACTGTGCCCATATACTGTCAGCCTGGTGGTGGCTTCTCATTCCTGTGAAGGGAGGGAACAGGTATGGAATGAACACTGGTCTGCCCCCTCTTCTCAGTGAATTTACACCCACATGTTTTCAAGTGCCCTGCTATGTTTGAATACCTCATTATTAAGTAGGACTCATGTTATCTTTTTGCCATAACTTACTTCCTTGTTTTGAACATAGATCACTGACATACTTAGACTGACACTGATAACCAAATGCCAGGCTGAAAGGGAATTTGCCTCATGCAAGGTAGTAAACTGATACATGTTGGTAGCGTACTTGAGAGAATGGGCATTAAAATTCTTCTGTTGCATACAGAAACTTTGTGCCATGAGATATCTCTGCCTTGTCTGTATTATGAAATGAAACTTGTTTATAGCACATTTTTTCACTCTAGCAGTAAGAGAAGACCTTTTGTTCATTGTTAACATCTTACTGCCATTCCTTTCCATCCTTCTGCATGCCTTCAGCTACAAATAGCAAAAGTAGTCTATAACCCACCCCCCCCCCAATTCAAATTGGAGTATAATACCACACTGAGAGGAAATGTGATTTAATAACTTGTTAGCTTGGGACTAGAAAAATTCATTTTCCAGCATTATTTTAGAGTGCTCAAGTGACCTTGAACAAATCCCTCTACCCCTCTCTTCGCCTAAATTCCCCATTTATATAACAGAAGCAATGATTTGTCTTTACTTGTCACTATAAGTACAAAAACATTATAAAGCTCCAACTGAAACAAAAGAAGTATCTGAGTAGCAGATATTTGCAAAAGAGCAACTTAAATTTCAGGTATACTCCTTGCTCCCTCCCTTTTCATCTCCAGAGTTTTAGAAACAGGAGTTAATAAGTACGTCCATTTCTCTCACTTGTAGAACTGGATGTTACCAGTAGTTTTATTTAAAATTGCCATATATGACGCAGGTTAAAATCAACAGAAAAATTACTTAAGATATTTTCTTCTCTGTCTGTGGTTGAAAACCCACTGCAGACAACATTTATCAAAACTGAACTGCAGAATTTGCTACCACTGATTAATTTACATACATGAAAAAAAAAACCCCTTAACCATGAAAATATATATTTCAATACAAAAAGCCTGTAGTAATCATCAAAACTACAAATCTGTAGAATGCAAACTATTTTGAAAACAAAGTAAAGAGTTCCAAAACCTCATTAGCAGGGAGTCCAGTCATTATTTAACTGTAAAATGGGACAGGAGAATCCATGTTCTGCCCGTTGGGGATGAATACAGTCTGTAACTCTATTTCAATATAGTTTGTAACTGCATCCCTTTGGACGCGATTGTATATTTCAGAACATTGTTAAGATGTAATCGGCCAAAAACTGTTTAAAAGACAAGGAAAAGCCACCCTTGAAGTAAATAGTACTGAATAATTATGCAGAGAAAAATCTATTGTGTAAGTGTAGAAATCTCAGATAAATTCACAGGGTGTGCCCCACTTACTACACAATACTTCCAATCCAAATAGTGCCTTGTATTGCGTAGGGATTGTGGGACCTGCTAGGATGCATTTGTTGCCAATTATTTTTATGGGAAAGATCACTGTGATATTGGTGCATTTACAGAATTTGTGCTGAGCTCACTCTGGAACTTGTGTTGTGACATTCTAAAACTTATTTCACACTTGTGGTATGGAATTTGATGTCCTTGAGCTTTTAAACTTATTTTTTAAAAATATCTGTGTTGTGAAATATTTTCTGAAAACCCAGTCAAACCAGTTCCTTAAGCAAAGGGGAGTTAATACCGTGACTTTTCAAGAAGGAATTCTACGCCTTCCAAAATTATTCTTCTGTCTGTACTACACAATTGTTTTGTGTAGTACACAAAACACTGAAATTGAAGATAATAATATTTTACTACCCCAGAGACTAATGAATATGCTATTCTTGTGGCTGTTGTACTGTTTACTGAAACACAGGTAAATGCCCTGACTTGTTACTACAATGTCTGTAAGCAATTAGTTGGGAACTCAAATAAAAAGCTTTAGTATCACAATTCAGGTTTTTCATTTCCTTTAACATTCCCTTCAACATTCTCTTCAGTTGTACATTGTGAAGAATTTTATCTAAGAAAAGATATGGGTCTGGGCTGCCTGCCAAGAGTTTTGGGTTCTTAACAGATTGTTTTTCCCTGTGGGGTCGACTCACTTTCTGCTTCAGATGTCCACTTTTGTCTGTATTTCCTGAAACAAGTCACTTAAATGCCTAACTCCTATACATCTTGAGAGCTTAAAGAAAAGAGGCATGTTGGTAATGTTATCACCAATTGTTATCACCAATTATCAACCATACTTAAATACAATGTCAAACACTTCTAAATCATTCTCTCAATGCTATTCTCAAAATACCATTTGTTGCTCCAAGTGCTTGTCAATCACTGCCCAGTCTCACACCTCATCAATGAAAAAAGTGATTTGAGACATCAGGGAGCCCTACAAGCACATGAGCTGGCTTCTTATTTCATGCAATCTCCCAATAATTTTTCATACAGGAATTCAGACATGGATCCACTCAGGCTCTCCTGTGTGAGCATTCCCCTGCTACACTACAGGTTATCAGACAGTTGGGCTGCAGCAAGTGTGATCATGGTAGACGTGGCTGACCTTACCCTTGGGGTTCAGTGATCGTAACATTCACACATAAGACAGGCATGATGCAATTTAGAACTTGCATGCATTTAAAGTAGGTCATTGGAAGACGTATTCACAGCTAATCTTGGCATCTTTGTTCTTAACTGAACTCAGGTATGTCTCGGGCTTTTTAAGCACTTGAAAACTTCCCACATCTTCCCAAAACTGTTCTTCAGTACAGTTTTAGGAAGTTGAAGTGCAATTTGTAGACAAAGTACTCTATATGATCTGTTTTGGATGTGAAAGGAAAGATTTTATTCCTTAATGACAGCTGCAGATGGTGCCTTTTCAGTTCCTCAGGGTATCCCTTCCTTTGGCCACAGGTCAGAAAGAATATGGTCTTCTGCACTTTCTGCATCATGTCTGCCAGCTTTGTGTGGACAATCTATAATTTAAGACACTGAAGATTTCCCTGGCTGTGTATGCTTATGCCCCTGAATAGGCACTGCAATGTCATCCATAGAAGAGACTATTCTCAAACTTGAGCTTCCTATACATAAAGTACTGTAGCTGGAGAGTGTCTAAACATATGGGCATGAGCTTGTGGTAAGAATATTCATCAGCTTTTTCTGTACGCGCTGCAAAATTTATCTGTGTTTACGAATTTGAACACCTGGTGGATTTTTTTTTTTCACAACTAACTGTTGTAAGGACAAGACTCAAAAGTCAAAAGGAGTAGCAATTAAAAAAAAAACTGAGTTGGGAATAAAGGGATCTGTCTGTAAGTCTTTGTTTCTACTTTGGAGAAGCATTGATGAAAATATTTAAAAACTGTTGAATATTCAACATTATTGAAAATATATTAATGACATAATGCAAATTTTCTGGATCAAACAGTAAGTTATGTAGTGTTCCCCTAAATATACTATTTAACATATTACCCAATAAACCAGGAACTGGGCAGAGTTCACAATGAAGGTGACTTCTCTTGAGAGAAATATATTGGCAGTGCAAATATATACATTTAGAACCTGAAGAACAAGTTTTCATTTGTGGATAACAACAAAAGAACTAGTTCATCTTTAATTTTTGAAAGATGAAAAACAAACTATGACAACCACTCATGGTACATAGATAGAACATCAATGATAAATTATAAAACAGATAATTTTCCTTAGTGAATAATGAACAATAAATACTGAAAAATTAACTATTTCATTTATGTTGATAGAAAACTTAAGAGCATACCAAACTAAGTTTCCTTGTTTGATCAGCAGAAAATGAATGACAGTTTCAGCTTCCAAACCGATAATGACTTCTGGGCCAATTTGCAGTTTACTTCGCCAGTGAAATTCAAGAAACGTGTAACATATTGAATCATAGTGATCTTTCTGAGCTTCTAATTACACTGGGAGTTCATCTGCTTCTAGATATGTTACCTATATTCTTTAAAAGTATAGTTTATTGAGATATTCAAATACATTGCATCATTTAGTTTGAAGCTTGCATAATACTTTTATACGCAGAAAGAGCATATGCATCAATGCACCGTAAGGCTATGTATACCTCAGGTGTGTATACCTCAGATATTTTCATGTTTGGGGCACACGTACCAACTATGTTTAAGGAATTTGCACCTCAAAAATGTTTTTATTTGCAGGCCTTCAGGTTATGTTTCAGTTAAGCAGCATTTAGCGCACTGCTTTTCAGTAGTATGATTTGAGTCTGTGACACCTTGCCTCGTTTTTGTCTCTTTACACAGTGAGATGGTGCTGTAAGCAGTATAACCTGATGCTGTGTGGCCTACATTCAGAAAGCGTATATCCATATCAGTTCCAAGACAAAGCTTTGCTCAGTGAAGGAGACAATTTCCGTAATGCATACATACATATACATGAATAATGTATTTCTGTGCTTAATTTGCTACTTCTGCACATTCCTGTTTAGGTGTGTTTGAAGAAACAGGACCCAAAAAACCCTTCATTTCTCACAGAGGACAATTGTTTCAGAAGATGGAGGAGAGGGACACACATTTTTCCATCACCCAGTGAACAGTCCTACAGTTCTGTGCTGTTTTTTGTCAAAAGCTCCTTGCGCATTTCCTAGTCCTTCTGACTTCCACTGCAATGCCCCAGTATTTAAGTGTGTCTGGAAGCTGTGGGAGTTTGATGTTTCATAAAACTTTCACGTTTCATAATGCCTTACAGACATCGCAAAGCTTTTTGAGCCAATATTGGGGGGTCATAAAATTTTATTGATCACTGACAAAATGCCAAATAATCTGCAGAAGGATTGAAGCAATATTTTGAAATTCTTTATTTTTACCTCTTTCTTCTTCACTTCCTTTTTGTCAACAGAGGCATTTATTTTTCTTTATTTTTATGATGTGCCAGCTGAAAAAATGAACAAAAGATAAGCATATTTCTCAATTCATTTTAGACCTGGCCACTTCATTAGGAGGTTCCTGAAGTACGTGGAAGATAATTTCCTGACACACCTGGTGACTACGCCAACTAGGGAAGGCACCTGTCTGGATCTGGTGTTTGCAAACAGTGAAGGACTGGTGGGTGATGTGAGGAGGGGGGTCAGTAGAGCTGCCACTTCTAGAGAGTAGACTTTCGCCTGTTTGGGAGTCTGGTTGATAGAGTCCCTTGGGAGGCAGTCCTGAAGAGCAAAGCAGTCCAGGAAAGCTGGGCATTCTTCAAGAAGGACGTTTTAAACGTGCAGAAGGGCCATCTCCATGTGCTGAAAGATCAGCCAGCAAGGAAGAACACTGCCCTGACTGAACAGAGAGCTTTGTCTGGAACTAAGGAAAAAAAAGGAGAGTTTATGAACTTCGGAAGAAGCAGCAGGTGATTCAGGAGGACTACGAGGATATTGTGAAATTATGCAGAGAGAAAATTAGAAGGTCCGAAGCCCAGCTAGAAATTAATCTGGTTACTAACATAAGAAACGTTTTAAAAATGTTTCTATAAAGAAATGAGCAACAAAAGGAGGGCTGAAGAAACTCTCCATCTTTTATTGGATGCAGGAGGAGACAGAGTGACAAAGGGTGAGGAAAAGGCTGAGGCATTTAACACCTTCTTTACCTCAGTGTTTACTATTAGTCAGACCAGTTGTTCTTGGGGTTCCCAGCCCACTGAGCTGGAAGACAGGGATGAGGAGCAGAATGAAGTTCACAGAATCCGAGGGAAAATGGTCAGCAACCTGCTACAGCACACAGCCACAAGTCTATGTGGCCAGATGACATCCACCCAAGAGTAATAAAGGAACTGGCATAAGTGCTCACCAAGTCATTTTCAATCATTTACCAGAAGTTCTGCCTAAATGGGGAGGTCCCAGTTTACTGGAAGCTAGCAAATGTGATGCACGTCTCTAAGAAGGGCCTGAAGGGATGCAGGGAATGACAGACCAGTTCGACCTTAGTGCTGCGGAAGGTCACAGAGCACCTCATCTTGAGTGCCGTCACACAGTATGTACAGGACAACCAGGAGACCGGGTCCAGCCAGCATGTGTTATCAAAGGCAGATCCTGTTTGTCTGACCTGCTCTCCTTCTATGACAAGGTGAACTACTTAGTGGGTGAGGGAAAAGCTGTGGGGTGTTGTCTACATGGACTTTACTAAAGACTTTGACACCTTTTAGTAAAGCATTCTCCTGGAGAACCCGGGCACTCATGGCTTGAACAGGTGTACACTTTTCTGGGTAAAAAACTGGCTGGATTACCAGGGCCAGGGAATTATGGTGAATGGAAGTAAATCCAGCTGGTGGCTGGTCATAAGTGGGGTTTGTCAGGACTCAGTATTGGGGTGAATATTTTTATCAATGATCTGGAAAAGGAGATGGAGTGCATCTTCAGTCAGTTTGCAGACAATACCAACTTGGGTGGAAGTGTTGAACTGTGGAGGGTAGGAACGTTCTGCAGAGGGATCTGGACAGGCTGGATCAATGGGCCAAGGCCAACTGTATGAGGTGCAAGAAGGCCAAGTGCCAGGTCCTGCCCTTGGGTCACAAAAACCCCATGCAGTACTACAGGCTGGGGGATGAGTGGTTGGGAAGTTACTCAGTGGAAAAGGACTGGCAGGTGCAGGTTGACAGCTGGCTGAACATGAGCCATGGGAATTGGAGATCTTACCACTCTCTACAATGACTGGAAGTTGCAGCCAGGTTGGGATCAGTCTCTTCTCCCAAGTAATAAGTGATAGGAAAAGAAGAACTGGCCTCGAGACGCCAGAAGAGGTTTAGATCAGGTATTAGGAGAAATTTCTTCATGGAAGGGGTGGTCAAGCATTAGAAAAGTCTGTCCAGGGAGGTGGTGAAGTCATCATCCCTGGAGGCATTTAAAAAACATGTAGACGTGGCACTTACAAACATGGTTTAGCGGTGGACTTGTTACGGACATGGTTTAGAGGTGAACTTGGCAGTGCTGTATTACTGGTTGGATTTGACGATCTTACAGGTCTTTTTCAATCTAAACGTTTCTGTGATTATTTATAAACTTCATCTGTGAATAAACCCATGAAAATTACCTGGGACTATGTGGCCTACATCCTTGCAGTTCAGTCCTAAATAAAGCAGACCTCAAAAACACATGGGTATTTAAATACCAATACCTTGAGCATGGGCTGAACTGAAATGCAGTTTTTAAGACCACACGGTCTTTCAGCTCTCTTTTCCTGAAAAGAATGTGGCTGCCTGGTAGATAGCCTACCACTATCAGTTTGTGTCACTTCTGTCTGTCCAGCCCAGATCTACTTCTCTTGCCTTCAAAAATATGATATGAACAGAGAAACTCCTTAATATTCCCAAGGTTCAAGGCAATAAATATTTTACAATCATCTAAATTAATCAACTTAAGTTTTTCCTGCAATGGGAACTCACCCAAAAGTGGTTCCTACTGAACTCACACTGCAGTTTGGAAGTGGATCTCCCCAACTTCCCCAATTACTGTGCTTGAGTCCATTTACACCATGGAGTGATTTGAATAAAACAAATTTCTTTTCAGATTAAGTGCAGAGCAAAGGAGAATATCCTAAACTTCAAACAGTGGAGATTTAAAGCTCCCAGCCAAACTAGCTGTGATCTATATACACGCTCCCACAGTGCAAACCCCTGACTAAAGCAAACACAGTCAAAGGGAGTTGCGATATGTTCCATCTGACAGGAATTTTACATCTGTGAAGTCAAACAAATGGTTGTTTTACAAAATTAGAATAGATTTTGAATTTAAATTTTTAGTTAAATGAAATAAATTTGTCTTGGATCTCTTAAAACAAGACAGAACTTCTTGAAAACACAGATGCTTCTTCGAGAAGGCCACTGATTTCTGTGCTATGTAAATTGGAAATCCCTTCACTTATTCATCTTCTCCAAGAATCATACAAGTTCATTTTATGAATATATGTATTCTTCAAAATGATGGGGGAAATTGTCACTTCTTTCAATTTTTATTATTTTCCTGTTGATGTGTATTAATTCCTTTCCTTCATCAGACTGCCTTTGGCTTACTGCCATGCAGAGTCATCCACATGTACCTCTCTGTAGAGTTTGGCTGTTGCTTTTTTTCATGCTCACTCATAGCGTGCTTCCACTCAGAGCACAGAAAATGCAGTGCTTTAAAGATCCTCAGAGTGGAGCTCAACCACAGTCTACCAGAAACGTAGGATCAGGCACTAACACCTTGGTGCAAGGTCACTCCAATTCCTTCCCTCTGTTTTTCTCTCTGTTTTATCCCAATGGGAATTCAACAATACAATCTTGAGTGGAGTCTTCAGACTATACCATTAGCCTATTGAGTAACTGCACCTGCTTTTAAATTTTAATGATGCATTTTTAATATGATAAATGTATTATACTTCAATGGTTTTATATGCAGGTCGAATAAACTATGAGTTTTGTTACTCTTCAAATATTACTTTCCTAAGAACATCCTTATAATTGTATAGCTTATGTAGTTGCACATGTTCTTGGTAGTCTGAAAATGGCTGTGGTTCTGTACCAGTGAACACAAGCTACTTTTGAGTGCATATACTAGTTCATTTTTTTTGTTAACTTGAGACCCATATCACCTAGAATCAGGCTTACAAAGCATTTAGTCTGTATGGCTCCTGGGGAAGGGAGAGGAGGTTTTTTTCTGATGGTTTGTTACAGCAGAATTCAGTAAAAAAAGTTTCCAACATTTTGTTTTAACTGAGTTTCTGGAATGTGTTTGTGATATAAGTGAGGTACTAGCCGGACACTAAGGGCAGAGTTTGACAATTATCATAAGTCGTAGTTACTGATTTTATATCGAGAAGAGGGTGGCTATACTGAAAAATAAGAATTTTACTTTTTAATGTAGCTACCAAAGGTAATTGACCACCAAAAGACTGAGATGCAAGACACTAATACAGTAGTTTGCTTAGAAAATTGATATATATATAAATAAAAACATTTGTATGCTATTAGTTTTATTTTGCTATTTCAAGTAAAGTATATTTTTCTTAAGAAATATTCCAGAATAATTGTTACTGAGTGGACTAAACAGTTTAATTATTTGTTTAATATAGAACAAATACACTTTATCACAATTTTCTACACCCTACCTTGTCAGATTCATTAGCTGTGACCTAGAATACTTCTGCATGGTTCAAATTAGTTATTTGGACTTTCTGCTGATTCTCAATTGTTGATTCTCTTTTAAGAGTTTTAATAAATGTGCCACAGGGATAAAAGTGCTTACTTCTAGACATTTATCTTCAAGGAATTAAACAGAGACCAGAAGCTCAATCTTGTTTTAGTGTAATGAGTTCCAGTTGTTGTGTTTTGGTATGTTTTAATAAGATTAATTACCTTTTGCCTGGCCTGATTCTTTTCCTTCATTTCTAGAATGGACAGTCACTGAATTACCTGAGCAAGAAATAATATCTAGTGTAGGAATATTATCCAGCTGGCAAAGAACTAATGTTACTGGTTTACACCAGCCTCCAGGCAGAAATGGAGTCAAACATCTGTCACATTGCAGCAATTTTCATCTGGCTAATGGGCTGTTGGCTCGATATACCAACTAGTGTAACCACAACTTACTTTAAGGTATGTCTGACCATTGCAAGATGGTTTTAAGAAAAAAAAGGGTCTTAACCAGGTCTTAGTTTTTGCCCTTCCACTATTTTCTATCAGTAATGGATGCAATGGAAAACAGTTCAACCTTGGTAGGATTCCCTTCGCTGCCTTCCCTTAGAATAAATATAAGTTCCCTGCCAGAAAATACTTGAATCCATGAATGTCTTCTCTGGTTGAACATTTGGCAGTAGTTGCATTTAACTTTTCTTTAAAGTCTATAAGATTAATCATCTCCTAAGTCAAAGCATAACAGTGATTACAAATGCAACCCATTTGGTTACCATCACGCTCTTCTTAAGAATACGGTCAGACACTCTATTGAACAATGGCTGACAGCAAAATTGCACTCAGTGACGCTGACTCACTCCAGCACCTCGGTTATACCTTATCCCTCATTCCTCTGTAAATGCTTTTTTCCTGCATAGGCTTAGAGTGTTAACCTTAGAGCTGTACAAGCAAGTGCCACCAAAAATCGCAAATTTCTCTAAGTTGTAGCTTAATTCTGAATCACAGCATGAGCAATTTGCAGCAGCAGCTGGTCCAGTGTGTCTATAATATTGGATTAATTCCCCTCATAAAATGTTCATGGGAATTATGAAGAAAACTGTGTATAGATCAGAAGTGTGGGCCTGGTTTGTTCCTGAGGGTTAGTTTTCATTAGGAAGAAAGAAAATAGATTTCACAAACCACTGTTTGCAGTTCAAGCCACCTTCTTGCAGGGTTGAAATAAATTGATTTGGGGTAATGGAATCTGTGAAATTAACACAAATATCCTTCCTTCAAAAGTTTGGATGTGATATATGTCTGTTTTCCTCCAGCAGCCTTTATATTTTCACACTACTAATGAATGAGTGCTTAATTGCCACAGTGAAGCTGTCTGGGGTTACTTCCCAGCAGATTCTCTTGCCAAGGCCAGCTGGAATTCTGTTTGCATTCTGCAGCTGATTAGTGGAAACTGCTAGTGCTAAACATAAATAAATAAGAGACACACACACACCAAAAAAAGTGTGGAGTTCAAGAAGTCTGTAGTGCTCCCCTGAAGTCAAATAATTTTCTTCAAATTAGAAAAATCAAAAATGGATAACTAAACTAACTCCTGATATAAGAAATAACCAGCTGTGATCAACCTAACTGCTTACTGAGTGCCACCATTTTCCCCACAGAAAAGAAAAGCAATTGAAACAGCTTTTCTCTGACATTAGGGAATCAGACTGAAGTTTTTTTCCCACCAATGTTTAAGTGACACTTTGGAGTCAAATGGATATCTGAGTTCTCTTTCACAGAAACAAAAACTATTAAAACTGATTTCTCCCTACAGGGTGGTTTTTTGGTTTTTTTTTGTTTGTTTGGGATTTGGTTTTTTTGTGTGTGTGTGTGTGTTGTTTTTTTCCTTAAATATTTAAAGCTTGAAAATTCATTTTGGTGAGGCTACAAGATAGTTAGATAAAATCTAGCATTGAATACCTCAGTTCTTCATTAGATTCAGCTCTATTATTTCTCTTGTATTATATAAGCCCTGGATATCCTTGGGCTTTGTGTAGTAGGAACCATCTGCTTACTAAGATACTCTGTTAGAAGTTCAGTAGAAAAATGCGAGGGAAAATGAAAGGAATGGCTTTGATTTCAAAGAAAGAGATTGCCTTAGTGTCTGAATGTGGCCATTTTGCAGCTATTCAACAAGCCCCTTTTCTGGCAAGAAGTGTTGTATATATATCTGTAAGATTCCCTATTATAAGCAGAATGTCTTTCCCATTTTTCCCAAAATGCAAAATGGTGGTTCATCCTGCTAGCTGTTACTTCCTGTGTAGAAATCTAACAAGTGGGATTTCAGAAATATTCCTAAAACCACAGTCCCTTATTTGCTGGTTTCTCAGTTGGTTAATCTATTTCTAAATTTTATTTGAAATTTTTTTCTGAGTGGTTTGACAGCCTTCCCAGTGGGATAGGAATCCTCAAAACTCCCGTCCTTTCTCCACCACAGAACATTCAAACCCTGGGATGGACAATGGCAGATGCATCTGTATTTCTGAAGAAGATGGGCCAGGAGGGATCCTTTGACAAGAATTGCAGATTGCCTGACATCTCCACTGCTGGTTCTTCTCAAACAGACTGGTGTGCATGAACTACATAGCACTGATATATGGGTGTGTCTCAGTTCAAAGTATCCAAAATACTGTTAAATCTTTATTGTGGCTCTCTACAACAGTATTCTGACTTTTTTTGGTTTTTTAGAAGTGTTTGAAATGAGATCATGTATCATTTTTCTAGGGGTAAGGTCTGTTGAGATGGTGCTATTGTCTCTTACTATAAACATACCTGCCCTTATGGTTATGATCACATTTTACTCTAATGTAAACCAGAATAAACAATGAATAATGTCAGATAAGACTATTTAATGTGCAAATTTAGCAACTTAAAACACTGGGTACTTAAAAAAATCTGGGTACTTCTTTTTATGGTTTTGATGCTCCTGGTGGGATTTTTCTGCACATACACTTGTTAGTAAACTCACCTACAGTTACAGTAAAAACGATAGGTGTCTTTGGAGAGTGATTCATCCCAGCCTACTATGAGTGTCTAAAAGAGGTTGGATGAATTATCCTCTAGCAGTGTACAGAAGTAACTCTTCACAGACTAATGAAGAGATAGGTGGCTCTCAACTTTTGATCTGGGAAAGGCAAGTAAAAACTCCAACGCTATTGCTAGCAGAAATACTGACAGGAGGATTCATACTGCTTTTGGAAAATCTGTGAGATCCACAAGCTGTAAGAAGTTTAAAATTGTAAATGGAGTCTGGATGACACACTAAGACTGAGCACCTGCATTTGAAGTTCAGAAAACAGTGGGAAATACTGATTTATATCCAATTGCTATACCTTGTTGCTTCTCTATGAAAAATTAAGGATGGACTTTTGGGAAAAGTAAAATATTGAGAACCCATTGTAAGCTTTTTGCTGAAAATAAATGGGATATTGGGGAGATCTTCACTTGTTATACTAGTAAATGGTCTATAAGTCACTTAGGCCTTACTGGGACTTCTGCCAGTACAATACATCATTCTTTTTAATTAAAATACTAGTTCTACCCAAAAGCACTAAAACCCATCAAAAATTTCAAAAAAATCTTGTCCTTGTGAAATGTTACTTTGCCTGAGTCAGGGACATTATTTTGTCCACGGTATCATCTCCACAAGAAAAAACAATTTTGCATAAGGCATTATTGTATACATGTTTATTTACATAAATATATGATTTTTTCAAGATGTATTTAGGAGAAGTATGCCGTCATATTTAAGCACAAATTCTTCCATTATTATGACTGAGTTATGCAATGCTTCTTTCCATAAGCTCACTCCTTAAACAAATAATTTATAAAGCACTGCGTCTCAGGAACCGTGTTCTGATTAGTTTGTTTAGACACAACAGTTTTCATAACTGTCACTGCACATTGAGCTTCTTATATTTGCTTTGGATAGCAAACTGCCAACTACCTGCAAACGCTAGCAACTTCATACAATTTGTTTTGGCAAAAGGTCACCATGCAGAAAATTTTCTGTAAGATGTGGCAAGTCAGATTTCATACACACTGTCCTCACTGGAACTAAGAGACTGTTGTTTCTATAATACTCATCAAATACTCACTAGAGCAGCAGAGAAAGAAATGCTAGTCAGGTTGCTCTACTCTTTCACTACTAAAGTTTACTGCACTGTGTAATTTTTGGTCATGTCGAAGTCCTGTGTAGTTCCTACAGTTAAATTAGGTCTGATCATAGGAAGAAACCATTAATTTAGATTTTAATCTCTGTTGCATTCAGAACAATTCCACCAACTAAAGTCAATTTATTTATTTTTATGCAAATTAGTTCAGATTTTTACCATTTATCTTTATTTTTGGAAGGGAAATTTAGCAGTTCACATTGACCCTTCATCACCCTTCTTTTATCTGTACATCACTGCAGAAGTGTTGTTATCTGTTCTTCTCTGTTGTTATGGCAGCATGCTTTTTGAGATATCATTTTAATCTGTCTCCTACAGATTCTACTGGTTTTTCCTATTAGCAGCCCTATAGATAGATGTCCAGTTTGCGGTATATCACATTAAATAGATAAATGCCTTGAACTGCATGTAAAAGCATCCAGATGCTGATACTGACATTTTCTAATTTTCTTTTTCTTCTTTTAAGTTTCGTTCCCCAATACCTTTACTAGCAATTTTTGAGTCAGAGTTCTAGGTGGGCCAAAGTGCTCCATCCACACAAAACCAAAAAATACATTTGTCAGTCTTACTCCCAGTATAGCACTCTTACCTACTGACATAAATGTGGATGTAAGGTAGATTTCCTACCTTTCAGTGAATGCTTTTCTGTGCACAGTGTCAGAAAAAGATACCAGGAACCATATGTGAGTCCAAAATACACTGTTATCCATGGAACAGGACTTCCCTGGCAATATGTAAGATGGTGTTAGCTTAGAACAAAATTATGAACAACTTATACCCAACAGCAGCAAGGCCCTGAGGTTAGTTGGTTCACAGGAAATCAAAGAATCCTCCACATGCACATATTTTAAGGAAGTGCATTGATTAGATCATTACTCTGACACTGACACTGCAGACATTCATAATCATGAGTTACTTAATGTATAAATGGCACGCTGCCATTAATGACAACATTCACAAACATGTTTTGTTTGGGTTTTTTTATGTACATCTCCCTATTTCAGTTACTGAACAATTTGCAACACCAAAGAAAAGCAGAGAACTGGAAGGCAGAGAGCATTCCCACCCACAGCAGTCTCAGACCTCCTAGTTAGGGTTCTTTCTGGGAAAAGTGGGTGATACAACTTTGAACTGAGCTTGTTAAATGTTAATCAAGTTACGCTTTTGTTTTTGTGTAACAGGCTCATACTCCTACACCCATTCACAGATTCCTGTTCCCAGTCCACATCAGAATTTCTTTCCCCTCAAACAAAGCCAGCAGACTCAGCATTTCATTCAACTGTGGAAGCAAAAAACTCTTGAAGGAGTCATGGGACAGGGAAAAGAATTAGGTGGAGAGGAAGGAGGAGGACTCCTGAGGTGTTTTGGCTGAAGATAAAATAAATGTTTCCATAAGTAGCAGATCCACCTCAGGACATTTTGTCACTCCTCCAGCTTCCTGTTCTTTTCCTTGTCCAGTCAAGCTTCAGTCTACTACTTAGGCCAACAGACGAATTGTTCATGTGACAGTTCCCTCACTAAGAAAGAAATTCTTTAGGGAGAAGGTGAGAAGAATGTATTTTTCTTGACTTCTCTGAAACTGATTGCCAGTTGTGCTTGCAAGGCAAAATAACAATCCTGGTATCATTATTCTGAACCTCCTCAGACTGAAGCAGTGAGTGATTTAAGACTGTTGCCTCCCTGGTGAATCCTGTGGCCACTCGACTGTAAGGTGAAATCGTACCTGCTGCCAGTTGTATCCAGAAAGAAAAATGTTTTGTCCTTAACTCCTTGATAGAAAAGGCGATGACACTGCTTTTCTGAAGTAAGTTCTGTCTCTGGATTTCCAGTGAACACAAATGAGATTCCTGAAAAAAAAGCCCCCAACTTTTCTGGAGGTCTATATGATGCACATATTCTGCCATAGTCATGTTGATAACCATGATTTTGAGTTGGAATTCAAGGACCTGACCATTAACATTCAATTACTTTCTCATGGATAGTCACTGTACTAGAAAAGCAAGAATGCAAGTTAGAAGTAATTGTCTTCCTTGTTTGTTCCCCTAGTCACTGTATTCCAGAGTGAAATATCAAAGGAAACCTTAGAAGTCAAATCCCAGCAGTGCTGGGAGTTGTGGCTGTGCTGTAAAAGTAATAGAAACAGAACAAATACAAGCTTTCATGAAAGTCGAGGGTGAAGGCTGTATTCCAGACTCATTGCATCATTTTGTTTCTTCCATTTTTTATTGCTTTATGTTTCCATGTCCTTCAAAGGAGCATATTTTATGGGCTAAGTCAGAAGGAGTCAGAACAGGGCGTTCAACTTTCTTGTGGACTCGCTCTTTAGGGAAGCCACTTACTGTTTTCCACATGCCACTCATAGGATGGGTTACCAGTACTTATTTATAGCAAGAGACAGAATTAAGCTAAGCCGCAAAGTATGTTGATATTCTTGACTAAAAGGTGCCGCACAAAATGCAAATTATTTTTGTTTCTCTGCTCTTCATCATGACACCTTTTGGCTCCAATTTTACCCCAGTATGCTCTTCTATCTCTCCTTACAATTGTGTTATATTGTTCTCCTTGTTCCCTCCAATCACCTCATCTTTCCTTCCACATCAAGAAACCTTTCTCAGTAACAGTTCTGGCATTTGGGCATAAGGAGCATGCCCCACTCAGAAACAATATTATTTCACTATAAAAGGTGGTTGTCTTCTGTTCAGCTCTGTATGTCATTTGCAAAGTTCAATAGAATATTCAGCAGAATAGCTGATGATGGGTCCGATTCCTTTCACGTGTCAGACTTACTCCCATGTAACACCATTGCCTCCAACAGCCTTCAGCTGGTTTTAAGTGAGCAGTAACAGAATAAATATAGCTGAGATGTTTTTAAGCATCCATAGCAGATCAAGTGTGTGCCACATCAGTGGACTGCACATTTTTGTCATTACCAGCCAAAACAGTGAGACTTCTGTGGAACTCTGTAGCCTGCAAAAGCCTAGATAAAGCACATAAGCAGTAAAGACACAGTGAAAGTATTAATTTATTAAAGCTGGACAAAGAGAATTTGCCAGTTTCAGGGCACATTGTAAGACCCTACCTATGGGCAAAGCATTTCCATTTTTACAAATACAGGTGCTGCTAGTACAATATATTTCCTGTAACTTCTTTCCATGGGGAATAGCATGGAGAAGCAAGAAAAATCCTGGTGTTACTTCATATTTTTCCTGATACAGAGGCATTCATTCGAGCAGGAAAAGTGAGCCAGATAAGAGGATTCTTGCTAGGTTTGCACCAAATTATTTCCAACACCATTTGCTATTTACATAACACTAGTGAAATATTTTTAGATGCTCTGTCCAACTAGATTTGTCACCGTTATCTCAGTGAAATCACTTTTTCTTTCCAAAGAAATTTCCTAAAGATTTTCTAATTCTTAGAGGTAGAAATAGAGTTCTAAAACTATTAATTATTAAAAAGGAAAAAGATGCAGCCTAAGAAATTAGAATTTAACTAATTTCTTTAATTAAAATATTTAAAGCCACCTTCTGTTTTTTAATGAAAGACTCCTCTTGAAACAGTGCTAATCAATGTGGACTTAGGCTAGGGAGGTCACACTTAAATAACTTATGGAATTTTTTTAAGACATTACTGCCATGAGACATAGGAGAAATTCAATGCATGTGCTATACTTAGATTCAAAAAAAAAATAACTGACAAGTGTCTATACCGGAGAGACATTACTTAGGTACCGTCATGGAATGAAAAGAATTATAGGGTAACGAACAAAACACTGATATAATAGCTGAACACAAAAAGATACCTGAATAGGGATGTTTTATCATATTAAAGAAGAAAAAAGTGGATTAAATATACAAATTAGGAACAAATTTGGCGACTACTCGTCTATGTCTCTCAGACTGGATTGTGTGCCTGACTACAAAAGGGAAACCAAGCACTGAATGAATCCATTTTTGTGCTTACTCCACTCTGCATAGGGCAGGAAGTGTATAGACCTGTTAAGGATGGTCACACAGACGGAATTTAGAGCTGTTGTGCCTGCACTATTGGATCAAGGTAGCACTTATGATGAGAGATAAACAGTTATTTTAACAAAGACAAACAAGTTTTCCAAGCTGTCAGTGATTTTAACGTCAGACAAACAGTGACTAACAGAGGGTGCTTCCCTCAGTTCCCTGTGTACCACAGAGCAATGATAGGCATCAATGTTCTTGCCAGGAGCAAGGAATGAGGAAGAAAAAGTGGAGTTCTGAAAGTATGTAAATAAAAGCATTCTTGGAGTACTGTGAACAAATAAGCAGGATAATTATTATAAAAAATGATACTCTTAAAGCTTACTCCATTTTTTATTAAATAAAAAGTTGTACTGATGTAACATTAAGAATGAGATTTTAACTGAAATATTTAAACCAAAGATTTCTTCAGAAACCCTCAAACTATCCTCATGAGTATATGCCTAACAATAGGCTCTTTCATTATGTACAGAACTTTTGCATCAGTCACTGAATAATAATTATTTTCTACTGTAGCTTCAACCCAGCCTACCTGGAGTTTCACAACATTGCAGCAGAAAGTTGCTTTCTGAATAGGCAGCTCCTCAAACAGGCAGTGATCTACCAGATGCTAAGAGGATACACAGAAACATGAGGGAGGGCTTAAGCCAGTATATAGGAGAGAAACCAGATGTGTGAGAAACATTATACGGGCACTGTCAAAAATGAGGAAAGAAATAGCCTGAGGAAGCAGATGGGTGGACATGGTGACAATAATATCAAACAACAAAATAGACAACAAAATGCCAGGTGGGGGGGAGAAGGAAGGAAAAATTCCCTATACTTGGAGAGAAAAGCAGGTAAATATGAAAATTTCTGAAAATAAAAGGATTCATGGATTTTTCTAAGATGTCTATATGCAAAGATGCATAGTAAAGATAGCATCAGTAGTAATAATTGTTATAGCTCTGAATTTATCAGGGTTTCAAACAGGTTAACGACTGTGGTGTACAACTGTGATTAGAATTATAGATGGCCTCAAAATGAAAGATGCAAATACCCAGATCTTTTTAGGTGCTTCTTAGAAATTTTTTAGAGTTATACAAATACATTGATACAATCTTAATTGATATACAGCATTTTTAAACAGGCATAAAAGCATCCATGCACAAAGCTGTACTGCTTTTATTGATATTATACAAACATTAATGGTATCTTTAATATTTAGTTCACATTATGCAAAACTCTTGTGTAGATAACCATAGTTAAGTTGATTTGCAGCTGTTACTAGTTGGCAGTATCTGCATTCAGTTTTCAGTGGATTCTAAATTTCCACTTAAAACACCAAACTTTTGAATTGATTTTTAATGTAGGTGCTTTCCCTCAAAAATCTCAACACTGAGAGGAAGAAAATGGACACCAGCCTATAACAGCTTCATTGATAAAATGGTCTTGATCTCTGTCTGATAAATGTTGATACTCAGGCAATGCAAGTGCTTCAATAGCTTTTTCTATGGTTCTTTGCATTTAATTTACATTAATTAAAATAATTGACTAAGTACAGAGTGTATTAGAATCCAATCTACTCTATCTTTGGACGGCATAACATCTTTGGGTAGTATTAGAAAAGTGATCTGCCTAAAGGCAATTCACTTGTTTAGAGCAGGTTGGGAGATGTGGAAAATGTCAAAATGAACACAAAATGGGCAACAATATGGAGGAAAAAGGAGGAGTAAGACTAAACAAATGTTAAAAGGTTCCTATAATAATTTTCAACAGAGTGCCTTCTGAGTTACATTGTTGTAAAAGAAAGAAGAAATCAGGAAAAAAGTTAGGATAAATTAACTAATAAGAGCAAGACATCACTGAAAGAAACAATAAGGTCTCAAAAAGACAGTGAAAGTAATTTATTGACAGCCTAGGTAAGCATTGCTAAAAATTTTAATGAATTCTGAGCCTCAGTGTTCACAAAGGAGGATTGGGAACAGATGCCAGAAACAGACATAAATTTAACAGCAGAGGTGGAAAGCATACTGAAGAAACTCAAGATCGTGCCAGAAGAGGTGACCTAGAAATTAGAACATTTAAAGACTGACAAAACTAAAGGACCAGAAGGTACACATTTGATGAAGCGTCCCAAAAGAGATAGGCAAACCTTTAGCAAGTTTATTTATAATCCCTTTGGAATTGAAAAGGGTAAAGTAGCACATATTTAAGAAGTGATCTAGCTAAAATCTAGAAAGCTTGACTTCTAAGATAAAAGGTGAACCAAATACTTTAAAAGGTAAAGACATCAATTAATTACATGGATTTTCGGAAGCTGTACAAGGCCACATGTGTGAATTTCAGAATTACTCAGAAGTGCATTTCTATCTTAAAACTGTATGAATCATTGTTTACCTACTAATATTTTCAAGTTCTGAGTTTCTTACTTTTGATACTCTTTCTGTGTTAGTGAGCTCTATAAAATGACAAGTGATCACTAGTAATGCATGTGAATACTGGAGGCTTTGCCATACAGTTCTACCAACAGGAAGACATTGAAAACATTGAATCAAGTACTCTGAGAGATAAAGGAAAAAAGGAATGAGACGAAATTTAAACTTTACTCTTTCCATTCTGAAGAAGTATCACCATTTGTTTGTGATTTTGTGCCTCTGGCAGGACTGGGTCCCCACAATTCCAGAAAGAAGCTGACTCAAAGAAAGGCCACAAAGATGATCAAAGGGCTGGAAAACCTGTCCTATGAGGAAAGACTGAAGGTGTTCAATCTTTTCTCCTTGGTGAAGAGAAGACTCAGGGTGACCTTTTCACAGTATTCTAACACTTAAAGGGCAGGTGCAAAAAAGGTGGAGACTCTCCCTTCACAAAGAACCACATGGAGAAGATGAGAGGCAACAGGTTCATGTTTCATTAGGAGAGGTTTCATCTTGATACGCGAAAGAAATTTTCATGATGAGAAGAATCAGCCACTGGAAGTGAAGTTCTCACTCCTGGAAGTGCAATTAGACATCATGCAAAGTAATCTCATCTAGGCTCCCTTTCCCATTAAATGTTGAACCAGATGATGTTTCAAGGTTCCTTCAAACTTGGTCTGTTCTATAATTCTATTCTATCACGAATTGGTTCATTTGCAAGACTGGTAGGAGCTGTTGGCTCCCTTGAAGGCAGGGAGACCCTGCAGATAGACCTTGACAAATCAGAGGACTGGGCAATCACCAACAACATGAAGTTCAGCAAGGGAAAGTGCTGGATCCTGCACCTGGGATGATGCAGCCCTGGACAGACTGGGGAATGAGAGGCTGGAGAGAAGTGCTGCAGCAAGGGACCTGTGGGTCCTGGTTGATGGCAATTTGAACATGCATCAACAGTGCCCTGGCAGCCAGGAGGGGCAACCATGCCATGGGGTGCATCAGGCACAGCATTGGCAGCCTGGCAAGGGAGGGGATTGTCCCGCTCTGCTCTGCTCTGCTCTGCTCTGCTCTGCACTGGGGCAGTCTCACCTCGAGTGCTGGGGGCAGGTCTCGTCAGCACAATACATTAGGTTAGACAGAGAAAGACATTAGGTTATTAGAGAGTGTCCAAAGGAGGGCCATGAGGATGGTGAAGGGCCTTGAGGGGAAGTCATATGAGGAGCAGCTGAGGTCGCTTGGTCTGTTCAGCCTGGAGAAGAGGAGACTGAGGGAAGACCTCATTTCACTCTACAACTTCCTCACGAGCAGAAGAGAAGAGGCAGGCACTCATGTCTTCTCTCTGGTTGCCAGTGACAGGACCTGAGGGAATGGCCTGAATTTGTGACAGGGGAGGTTTAGGTTGGATATTAGAAAAAAGTTCTTCACCCAGAGGCTGGCTGGAACAGGCTCTCCAGGGAAGTGGTCGCAGCACCAATTCTGACAGCATTCAAGAACTGTTTGGACAATGCTCTCAGGCACATGGTGTGACTCTTAAGTGTGGCCCTGTGTAGGTCCAGGAGCTGGACTCAATGATTCTTGTGGGTCCCTTCCAACTCAGCTTATTCTATGACTCTATGATTCTGTGATTTGCCGTGTCCTTCAGTGACTTATGGAAATGTAGACTCATTTGGAGATACTGAGAAAATTCTCACTAATACGCACAGCCATATATTTCTGTTCTATATGCTGGAGATGCTTTTGTATTCCAGGGAGTTATCTGTGTCTCTGCTTCTGGCCATGTACTTTTTAAAGGCTGATTCTGACATTGTCAGGCATTTTCTCTGCAGTCCAGAATATCTTAGCCCTGCACTGCACACCTACAGGATGCTTGAAATGGCTGCAATTTCCAGCCCACAACTTCTGTTGCTTGACAGCTTTTTTTTTTAAAAAAAAATCTGGCCCTGCATATGATTTTTAACCCTTTGAAAATACCAGCTCGCTGAAGTTTCCACTCATTCTTGATTTTATCAAAGGATTTTCCTCTGATATAATCCTCTAATCCAGAAGTCTTATGAACTTAATTAAATTCAACAAAAAGAAACTATGACAGCTACAGAATTGAGATACTTTGCTTAGTTTGCAAAAAAAGGTTTTAAAGAAATTCAAATGGATTAACACTGACAAAGGCTATGGAAAAATTATCTCTAGGGTTCATAGCAAAGTTTCTTTCAGAGAACTCAAGAGGAGTTTGCTGCAGGCATGGTGATCTATGGTACTGGCAGTATGTTACATTAATGTCCTAAGGATTGACATATATATTATAAAGGGTAGTTATAAGTTCTAACAGTTGTGAATGAGGAAAGTATCAGACAAGTATAAGGCCAAAGTATCACTATTAAGACAGATTTTATTCACCTTATATAAAAGTAACCTGAAACACAGAATGTGCAGTAACAGGCTGAAATTTGATGACTGCATGAAACTGGAAAATAAGTCAAAATGAATGAGGTGGGCACTAAAATAAAGAGCAGTTGGAAAGGCTAAGACCAAGGACAAATATATGGTTATGACATAATTCAGAAAAATATAAGAGAAAGACACTGAAGATGAAAGGAAAGATTTTCAATTTTCAAACAGCAATACAGAAAATCTAGGTCTAGTGGAATATATCACATAAACCTTTGACCTATTGCTTATAAGAAGTAAATTGAAAGAAACTGAAACTAGGGCCACATAAGAGGACTTTGGAAATGTAATTGAGTGGGAATTATTTGACTGGTGTAGAAATGGGACCAGGAAAATAGTGTTTTATTGGGCATAACACCCACAAGCTAAGGGTTACAAATACTGAATAAGGAAATTTTGATAAGGACTAAATTCCTGGGAGAGATTTCATTGAAATTAACAGGCTTCCGAATATATATATATAAATAAATCTGACATAAAACAAATAGCTTTCACTTGGTTTTAGTTAACATTCTCATTAACAAATACCTCACGTAGTTTATCATACTATATTGTTTAATTCTGCAAATGTAAGTTTCACTGAAGTTCACCTTGCAGAAAAAAAATGCTTGCCCCAGTGTCCAGAAGAAATGGATAGTTTTTTGATAAATGGCTGCATCCAACCCCATGCCTAATCTTCCCAAAATGTTATCATTGTATTTTTGGTGTAGGTCTCCCACCAAGAAGAAGTTGTTCTTCATCCAGAAATATGCTCAGTTTTGAGACTGCTGAACCCAGCACTAGGTTATCCAAGAACTGAGCACTCTGTCTTCAGTCTGAGCAGCAGAACTGAGATGTCTCAACAGCAGGCAGGAAATGTGTCTCCCTGAAGGTAGGGAAAGATTTGTTTCTCTGACTGTTTTTTTCTCTCAAAATTTCTGGCCTCCTTTCTCCCATAATGGTTCTGGGGTCACAGAGCCCCAGAATGGCTCATATTCTTGTTCACTGGTAAGCTATGCAGCTTCCTCTGAAATCCTTTTCTATGAAATATGTCTAGTTTATTACCTCAACAGTGAATGCGAGGTTTACGCTTCTGTTTGATTTCACTGAGATTGCCTTGCGGACTGGTGCAAGTATCTGATGCACCTATCCCAGTACATCCCTAGTGACAACAGATATGGAGAAAACCAAAGTACTCAGCAAGTTATTCATCTCAGTCTTCAAAGGCAGTCAGGTTTCCCATGTCTCAAGTCCCTGAACCTCCAGGCTGGGAGTCGGGGAGCCAAGTCTGTCCCACCTGTAAGAAAAGAGCAGGTTCGAGGCCATCTGCTGAAACGCCATAGGTACAAGGCCCTGGCCCCTGATGACCCCAGGATCCTGAGGGGACTGACTTGTGATTGAAAGTCACTTTCCATCCTATTTGAAAAGTCATGGCGGTCAGGTGAAAAACTCAGTGACTTGAAAAAGAGAAACTTCACACCTATTTTTAAAAAGGTGATAAAGAAAATCCAAGGAACTACAGATCAATGCACCTTACCTCTGTTCCTGGGAAGACCATGGAATATATCCTAATGAAAGTTATGTTAGGACACATACAAGGCAGGATGTGACCCACAACAACCAACATGGCTTCACAAAGGGCAGAATGTGCCTGATCACCCTGGTAGCACTCTATGACTGAATGACTGCAATGGTCAACAAGGGAAGACCAATTGATGTCATCTACTTAGGTTTCTGTAAGAACTTTGACACCCTCCCACACAACATCTTTAGCTCTAAATTGGAGAGAAAAGTGTTGAAGGGTGGACTGTTTGGTGGATAAGAAAATGGCTACATGGACACACCCAGAGAGATCTGGCCAATGGCTCTATGTCTAGGAGGAGCTCAGTGACAAGTGGTGTACCTCAGGGCTCTGTCTGGGAATCATTGCTATTTAAAACCTTTATCAATGACTGAGACAATAGGCTCAAGTGCACCCTCAGCAAGTTTGCAAATAACATGAAGCTAAGTGGTGCAGTTGACACAACAGAAGGAGGGGATGCCATCCAAAGGGACCTGGGAAAACTTGAAAAGTGGGTCCACAAGAACTTAACAAGGTTCAACAAGTCCAAGTGCAAGGTGTTGCACCAGGGTTGGGGCAATCTCAGACATGAGTACATTGACAGCAGTCCTGCAGAGATGTTGGATGAAAAAAGCAGTGTGTGCTTGCAACCTTCAGCAGTGATTCTCCCACTCTACTCTGCCTTCTTGAGAACCCACCAGGAGTACTGCATCCAGCTCTGAAGTCATCAGCACAAGAAAGACATGGATCTTCAGTTAGTGTTGGTACAGAGGATGGTCATGAAGTGTACTAGACCATCTGTTCCACAAAGACAGGCTCAGAGAGCTCTGGTTCTTCAGCACAGAGAAGAGAAGATTCTGGGAAGATCTCATTGTGATGTTCCAGCACTTAAAGGGGGCTTATAGAAGAGGAGGCTGGCTTTTTACATGGGCAGATAGTGACAGAAAAGGTGGAATAATTTTCAGCTAAAAGAAAAGAGATTTCATTAAGATGTTAGGAGAAAATTCAGGTAAGGGTGATGAGGCACAAGAACAGGTTGCCCAGAGAATTTGTGGATGCCTTATCCCTGGAAGTGTTCAAGGCCTGATTGGATGAGGCCCAGAGCAATGTGATCTAGTGGCTGGCATCCCTGCTCATGGCAGGGAGGCTGGAACAAGATGATCTTTAGGGTCCCTTCCAACCCGAACTATTCTATGATTCTATGATCCCCAGTTGTAACCCTACGCACAATGTGCTGAAGATTTGGATGAGAATGTAGCTAATTGTTCCCGATTCTTGTGCCCATCCTCAGATATCTCATGCGTCATGTACACATGAAAGAAATACAGAATATAAACAAGATGAAAATCCTGGGTTCACTCCAAACCATCCTCACTTATCTGCATGTTTCTCATATTGAGCACATGATTTACCAGCAAGTGCTACAGTGAATTTCATTTTAACCTAAAGACAATGCAAAGTCACTAGAAACACTGAACACTTGGCAGTTTTTTTATTGTTCAACTATAATTAATACGCGTGGTAACAGGTTTTTGTGAAATGGTACAGCAGACAGCATAGAGAAAAGACTGGATTTTTTTCTGAGCGAGATCTGCTTTTTATAGTAATTGGGATATAAACACCTAAAATCAGGATTTTATACTGAAAGGGCAAGCTAACCTTACTAATGGTGATTACTCACTGTATAATAGAAAAGGAAATAAAAGCTTTTTTATAAAATGTATCAAATCCTAAGAGTGCTGTTAAACTCATTAAAGAAAAAATGAAGTTAGAGAAACTGGTCTTATTTTTTTTCGCTCCCAGTAGAGTTCATTTCTACTTCAACAACTAAGCCAAGGTCACATTTAACTCACTTCAATTTCACCCAGTGCACAAGCTAATGTCAATAGTACAGCTGCCATGCAGAGCTAAAGACTGATGGTTAGACAAAGCCATTTACACAAGGCTGGGTCTTTCATCTTCTCTCAGCTAGTGACATAAGAAAGCACTGAGGTTATTCTCAACTAGAGACTAAAACTGGCATATTAGAAAAAATGTTATTCTCCTTAGCTGTCACACAAAGGATCTGAAGAAATGTAGAAATGTTTTTTTCCTTGGTCATCTAGGGAGATCACAAAGTGACTCTAATAGCCTTCACTCTGAAATTTTCACATGGTTTAAGTGATTGCCAAGTCTGATATTTTCCATTTACACTTCATTGCCATCAGAAAAAGAAAAAAATCAATATACCTACCTACTCAAGTGTGTCACAGGATGAGCTTATAAAAGAAGACATCAGTCTTTTTAGGGCATGAAAAATATACTTATTCAAATATATCTTATTTAAAATGACATAAATTGCAGTGGTTAGTCAAGATTCGATTTCCTCTAAAATATAAGACTTAAAATATTCCCTGACTTGCCAAGGAATAAGAATCCTTCAAACTGTTGATATGTACAAATGTACTCGTTTTCTCTTGTAAGTTATACCTGCCACAGTGTACCAATATTAGTGACTACCTTTAGGAATTTTAATGGGAAGGTGAGATCTAACATATTATCATATTTCTCTGAGATGGTACAAAAAAACTGGAACTTTGCCAAAACATGGGAGCAATAGCTTTTATTATTATAATTTCAATTATACTATGTGTATGAATTTGAGCTGCCTTAGCTTGTTGGCCCTAATATGATTCCACATGATGTCATGCAGCTCTAACAAGCTCAAACACCCTAAGCAGAGCTATCTTCCCCTTGCATGCTATAGCTCTTACATATTTTATCTGTCTTGTTAAAGATTTCTAGCAATTTCCCTGCAACAGTATGCAATGTCTTTGTTTTAGATTAATAAAATATCATAGATACAATGGGATTGTCTTGTCAAAGATTTGACTGCTTGGACACTGTCAAGAACATTTGACAAGTGAGAGCCAAATTTGTCCCTGACTGTTCTGCTCTCAATGGAAGCTGACAGGTCATCATTCACCTTATGATGTCGTTTCAACCCCATTATCTTTTCTACCTTGTTTGAGCACCTCTCTCTGGCAAAGGTAGTGAGCAAGATGTTGAAGAACTGAGGTGGTATTTCAGGCTATCTGCCAGCAAGTGCTGAATAATAATGGAATTTGTTTGCTTACAAATTGAGCAATTGAATTTAGACGTGTAGGGGGTCATCTCTGTGATTTGTCCCATGCCCAGATGGTCAATCATCTAAAAAGGCAGAATTACAGGGTCAATCGTGGAACTCTTTCCCCCTTGTAGTAGCACAACATACCAACCATACAACTACTAGGCCATCCCCCACAGTTACAAGTATTTCAAGGTCAATTTATCAATTTAACAGCTTCATCTTCTTAATCACTAAACTTCTGTCTCTTTGAGCTTGTGCTGAAAGACTGTGGCTGCTAATTAAAATGGAGCTTTACTAGCAAGTACACAAATTAGATCCTGTCAGTAAGTTTATTCTAACTATTGGTCATTTCTAAATGCCTTTTTAATCCCCTAATTTTTACATTAAAATTCAAAAGCCTAACAATCTTAATCACCCCTACATCAAATTCATCATTAAGAACAGGAAGCCAGATGGTATAATTTTGATTTACCGGACTTCAGCGTGAATTAATGTACTGAGTGCCGATAATGAATACATCAAACCTGATATTGCAGAAACCTATGAATCTGGCATGTTAAATTAATAACACACTTTGCACAATGAAAGCATGTAAGCTCATATAAAACTGAGGAGTAATGGTCCCTTTTATTTTAAATGGTCTTTATTAGCCTGCAGTTTTGACTCTTAAAAAAAAAAAAGAGACGAACGTTTTGGTTTAAAAAGTTCTGCCTCTTTTTTTGTTTGGGTTTTTTTGGATTATTAGGTTTTTTTTTTTTTTTCTTTTTTTTTTTTATTTTTATTTGTGTTTACATTTTTTTTTTTTTTTGTTTTTTTTGTTTAACGTAGGTATGAAGTGAAATGAAAATAAAAATATAAGTATCCACCTTATTGCAAACTTTATAGTTGTGAAAGATTTAGTGGTGAAGAAAGGGCCCCAGTGAATTGTCTTCAATTTGGTTTGAAATTATGGTTAAAAGTTTGACTGGCATGCTGAAATACACTTATCCCAAGAGGTTGTAGTACAATGCTAGTTGCTAGTTATTCATTGCATAGAGTATGTAATAAATTATGCAGATTATGCCACTTTTTAAAAATATTTTTCTTATAGTCTTTTATTTCTAATGTGTATTCCTTCTTGTTCCAATATACCTGTGGTGACTATGAAGCTGAATACCATTTTATTAGAACACAGGGTCAGGAATTAGTTTTACTGAAGAACAGAGGAATCATAGATTTCAAAATAGTTGGTATAAAAACAAAGTGCTAGGTAGGAAAGGTCCATGTCTACCACAATTCCTGATTATCTAGGTATTGTATAGCATGGAGATGGCATAGAGGTTAGCATTCTTGAAAGAAAATGGACAGATATCAAATTTGAACCAGTGAGTCGCTTGTGTTGTAGCAGTGAGAGGGACACAGGGATGAAATTACTTAAACATATCCCTTCTGAACACATAATTTCATATTTATTTAGTGTAAATTAAAAATATGTCAGTCGTTACGTATTCTTGTGGATCCATAAATAAAAGGAACTCCACCTAATTCCTATTCATACCAAAGACAGAATTGTCTTTGACTTCAGTGAAAATAGGATTTGGCTCAAATACCTGACTGTAGGATCTGAAGTTCCCTTTTCAGATATATAGCAGCAACACAAATAGAAGTAGATTCTCCAATACAAATTCTAGTTCTGAAGTACATCTGAGTTATATAACTCCTAACTGAAATATAGTTTGGAATGTTTTTACGGTGAACAACCTAAAATGCGCAAATATGGGCCTGTAGACTATAAGCCAGAAAGGCAGGATGAGACTGGTCTCTGCTTTGGAAACCACAGACTGTTTGCTGTAAAAGCAGTTAAAGAGTTAGAAGATGCCTAGTCCAGGCCTGAGCAGGATAAAGCTGACTGAATAGGTTAACACGAGCATAAACATTTCCCCAGGTTTATTCTGTCTCTCAATTTTCACACAGTAAGTGAACGTTTCAACAGTCTCAGTGTAGCTGTAGGAAATGTATTCAATATAGCAAGGGTAGGATAATACCAGGGAAAACACTGCACACCTGAATAAGGTGCTACTTTGCAACTGGTTTTCCTTATTGCATGAGTGTGTTCTTGCACTTACCACTATGACATACAATTTGTACTGCTTAGAGATAAACTGCTAAGATTGATTCCTAAACAAAACAAGGGATGCATTACGCATTTGTCTAGAGAGGATATAAAAAACCTTTTATGCGTCTCCTTTATGTATTTAGTGTTTTTACCCTTAGAAGAGGTAGTACTTTACTAATACTTGAGGAGGCATGAGAAAGATAGCTTTTCCAAAAAAAAAGAAATTTACGCTGAAAACTGTTCTAGAAACTTGGATAGAAAAAGTCAGTTGTTCCTGGATGGAAATGTTTCTCACTCTTAAATCTCTAGTTGAAGTTCATTTGACAAACCTATTATAAAATGAATAAATGTAGCTCTGTGTGATTTGTCCATTGTCAACATGTTAACACAATTTATTTGAAGGTAGATTGATGAAGGATGGCTGAAGGAGTTTACCCTCCTGAGTTAAAGAATAGAAAATCCTTTTTCCATAGCATTTCTCTTTTTTTCTTAGAAGTTCACAAGAGTAGATATACAATTATCCTCGACTTGCTGATGCAAAGGAACAGAGCATTTAGTTTCTTGTCACTGTCTCTGAAATTCCTAAAGGTACAATTAGCATTTCATTTGACATAATGTTGAAAGGTTCATAGATTGATCTTCCCTAAAATGCAGCAAGAATTTTTTGAAATGCAAATTTTGACATTTATTAACTTTTATTCCAGATCTGTTTATAGACTGTAAAACTGTGCATACATTTAACTCAAAGAAGCTAAAAGGACAATGTTTAGGTGGATACTCTGTGTTATAATAAAAGTCTATTTTATTGTTTCAACAATGAAATTTTTATTATCAGAGATTTATGATATCAGCACAGCAGTTTTTACTGCATGATTCACAGTGTTTTTATAGATGTATATTCAACAAAACAAGGAGAGAAATTGTACTGCAGTGCTCTCTCAGAGGAGTGCATTTCCCCATTGAAATAATGTCAGCAGTTTTCCACCTTCAAAGCCCTATGTTTTCAAATCAATTAACAATTCTAATTGTGCTGGAACAGTTGTTCACTTAGCTTGGCAAATGGGACAGGAAACATTATTTCCTTTCTTTGCCTAAAATGAAGACTTTAATCTTCTGAACCATATTTAACATATAAAAAACACACATCTGAAAAGTTAGGCAGTTTGGAAACTCACTCGATTGTAAATATTGTTTTTCTCAGTGTTCAGGCCACGGCAGAAGAAAGGAGCAAGAGCACTACAGTTTCCCCTCTGGGTGCCAACAAACCATCTTAGGATTCATTCTGAATGTTTCAGGTGAGATTTGTATCTGTCTGGACAGCTGTAAGAATTATTGCTTTTGTAAGATGGTAAAACAAACACTGGTTCTGACCAAACCAGTGATACCAGAATGCAGATCTGTATCATGTTACACAGGACTGACATAAAGTACGTAATACAACATGCCAGAGCCAAGACTTAAAGGCCAAATTTACATTCCATTTTATTTATATACATATATATTGTGTGCTTAAATAGAGGCATAGTAAAAGGTATAATTACTATGACTTCATGCAGCAACTAAGATCCAACAGTTACAATAAATGCGCCTGTTTCGTCTGCAAACCCCAAAGCCGTTTCCCAGAAGGGCAAAATAAAATTACCCCATTTTACAAGTGGTACAATTTTGTGGTACGATGTAGAACCATGTAACAAGCCCTTTTCAGGATTGAAGATAGTGCTTTATGCTGAACAAAATAAAAATACTCCAGGAAAAAAAAAGAAAGAAAAGAAAAAAAAAAGAAAGTACAAATATGAATGTAAGGCTGTATCTTTGCATGGCACACTTGCATTATTCAGAAGGTCACAAAATCAGTAATAAGGTCTATTATTCATATTAAGGGACATAGTACAGATTATCTGTATGAAGGATCTGGTGAGCATTAACGTAAGTACTCACCTCAATCCTAACCTTATAAAGAAATTTGCCAAGAATATGGTAATACTCTGTACATTAAATTCAGGGATGGTTAGAACACCATTTTTATCACAACTATAGCCATGTCTTTGTGCAATCTAAGCAGTCTTCACATGCATAGCATTTTCAGAGATATTGTTTTTAACATTGCACTTATTCAGCTCCATTCCAAGAAAGAGATAAAACAAAGTTTTGACTTCCATGGTTGTTGTGGTTTTTTTTCCTTTTACTGTTTTGCAGTCATTTAAACATCTTCACTATTTATTTCTTTGCTTGTGTGATGGCGCATTTAGGCAGGACATCAAAGTAAAAACAGCAACAAACTTTTAGGAGTTAATTAGAAATTCAGGGTCTAGAGTTCAACTTACTTGAGTACACAAAGATTACACACTTTTTCCCACTTCTTTTTCTGTTTAGCACTGACACAATTTGCCTGGCACCCTCGACTAAACTCAGTATCTCACTGCTAAGATGAACACTTTCTTATTGCATAAATTTACTTTTTCCATGATGAGGAAAGTGTCTCATCTGTTTCATCAGCCAGAGGAATGGCATCATAGAAAGATATTTGTCCTGGTATAATTTTTAGGTTTCTGATTCCCAGCCTGAAACTTGACTCAAAACCAGGTTGAAAGCTAGATGAAATTCCTCAGAAACTATGGTCCCCTGGAGCGGTGAAAAAAAGGCTACAAGAAGCAGGTGGGTAATGGTCAGTACCTAGCTGCCATTCATGAAATTGTCATAGTATAATAGTATTTGAGACGGATTTAGTTCTTTTTGTCTGCCTCGTCATCATACATCTCTTTGCCCCTCTTTGCAGAGCTTGGTATCAATTCCCTATTTTGTAAATGATGAATTAAGCAAGACATTATTCAGGTTACTCAGTCACAGTGACTAGCATCTAAATTCAAGAAAGCCTGCCTGCCATCCCAGGCTGCCAAATCTTCACTTTTTTCTGTCCTCTCAGTGGTGATGTGTAGTCATAACACCTAAACTAGGTAATGATAGGGGACAACATTAATGTGATTTGCTCAATGATTTTGTCTAAGCTGATAACAGAGATTACAATAGAATGCAGATATGTGTGTGCCACTGCAAATGCATAGACATATTTCAGCCTGGGTGACTATACCTTTAGAGCAGTACTGTTTCCAAGAATAGATTTAGGCACCTAACCTGAGACTCAGAAGGAAATTAGATCAAAACAGCATCCTTGGAAATATTTGTTGCTCACTGGGCACTCTGATTTGTCACTTTCCAAGAACAGCAGGAGGCACACTAAGATGCCCTATTTCTTGCCTAATACTCCTTTTCATTTCAGAAATAGAGCCTTTCTCTATTTAAGCTTCACTGAGGCTCCACACAGTGGCTTTTCTTACTGATTTCATTCCAGCACCATCAAGTTGCCTACAAAATACAAAGGAAATCTTTGTCTTTCTCCCTGAAAAATAATGATTTTTTTTCCCTATGTCTAATGGCTAAAACATCCACACAAGCAGTCCCTGTTCCATCACAGAAGGATCTGGTCACTAGGACAGCTGTAGTTATGAACTCCTCCACTGAGTGTGAGTGTTTAGGGCACCTATTTTAGAAGGCGAGTCCTGTGTTTCTTGTTCCTGCTTGCAATCGAGTTTTGCATTCAACAATCATTGGCTTGTATGCCAAATTGCCAGATAATTTTGGGGAACAGAACCTGGAATCGCTAAGCAGCCAGCATCACCAGACTAGAAAGCCATATTTCCAGCTTGTTCTTCTTTCTGGCCCAACAAATCACAAATTCACTTTGTCACAGTAAGGCATATCTTATAAAGAGGTAAAAACGAGAGGAATTTCTTCCAACATGTATTTAGCTTTCAAGCCTGAAGCTTCTATGAAAGAAATGTTAAGAAGTTTGTGTCCCAAAAGCATATTTTTTCCCACTTCCTGCCAACCAGTGTAATACATTCTGTTATCTTTTTTTACAATTGTTGCTTTTTTCCTTGCATAATTTCTTAGGGAGAGAAAATAATACTCCTTCCCCAGAGTAGTGGGGGGAGAATTCTCTAAATAAAAGATAACAGCAGAGCAGACTTCAGCACTGATACCTTGCTGTCCACACTGTTTAACTCTTAGTTGATACCCTTCTTATGCTGACTGCAGGGTAAATCTCTCTATAGGAGACTAGTCCTAAGGAGTATAAAATCTGTCCATCAGATGGCCTTGTGGCACCAAGCCAGAGACTAGTTCCTGGTCCTTTTTTAGTTGCTGGTATAGATACACCCAAACTGGCTGCAGTGCTTCACTGTGAGAAGCAGGTTTGAGAAGTCTGCTATGTCTGTGGCTACCCAGTGATATCTTTTTCTTTTAACTGGAAGGAAAGACACTATTAAATTATTTGGGAAAAAAAGTATGGAGGAGCTTTCCTTCAAAAATAACTTTTGTGGTGTGGATTCTTATGTGGCAAAGTGCTGTTTCAAAGTCCCAAGGAGACATGTCAGCTTGAAGAAGGCATGGGATTTTAGCTAACCTTTGTCATGGGTGTTAACCAGTTTTAGCTGTTCTGGGTATCCCTCTTTGAGAGAGGAAAGTATCTCAGATACCTAATATACGATGTTAAAATTTCAGTTCTAGGGACATTGCTAAAGTTAAGAACTGTGTCTGTGCTTTACCAAACTTAACCTTGTCACAGTTTGACCCTGAACAGAACTCCTTGATCTGGAAGCTGCAGCTCATGGAGAACCTGAGAACCTGCCTCTCATGTGTACTTCTGGAGAACAATGAGCTATTCACGTCTGCTGTGCTGCAAGGCTTATTCGCTTTATGGTCAATTCTCAAATGTCTGTCAGAAGATTATCTGGGTTATGTGTTATGTGTGTCATGCTTTAAAAAAAAGAAAATCCTTTTCTGAACTCATTCCATGCTTATAGTCTCTTTCTTAAAAGGTAAATATACTAAACAGAATGTGCTAGCATTTAATGGGGGGGAGGAGAGAGTGGGGGGCCTTATGTATGATTAACTTTATTTGGGGATCCAGTCCCCTCCTGTCACTATTCTTGCAGACGTGGCAGTATTTATGCTTAAAATCTGTTTATGCTGCTACAGAGTTACAGAGGGTTTGGTATCTAAAGTACTCTGAACACCAACAACACTGTAAAAGTCACTGTGATTTGGGATGGCTTATTCTTGACCACTCTTTGCCCTCTCCACTGTGCAATTCATTCCTGCTATTCTCTTTTTTCCTATTCTTTGTACCTCTGAGCAATTGATTTCTTTTGATAGGAGGTTTGATTGATGCTGTCTTGGCTAGATATCAGCTTTTTAAATTTTGTTTCAGTGCTTTGTACCATGGTAATTGTGTAACACTTGAATATTATAGGCGCCTGAGACAAGAGCAAATAAATAAAATTAAGAGTTGTATGAAATGTTATCCCCTTTTGTTTTTCTTTGTATATTTTGGTTTATTTAGTGAATAGCTTACATTTTTCAAGTGATATTTGTTAGATATTTAGCACAATAATAATAAGTTGGGGATTTCTATCCTGAATGTTTTTTTATTTTTATACAAAGTATTGTATGACACTTATTCCAAATAACTAGATCATTTTTCTTGTCATTCATTTATTATAGTTCAGTCTAACTGAGATACACTTCAGAATAATAGGATAATAACATGCTTATTGTTCTTATTTTAATCCTTCAGTTTTATCTTAAAATATGAAATTAGAAAAAGAACTTGTTTCCCCTTTGTTACCAATGTTTATTGGCAAAAAATCTTATCTAATGAAAATATTTCATCTTCTTCTATGGAATTTTAGACTTGTAACATCAGTTGAACATCTTCATTTCTGGACTTCATATACAAATATGCAAGTGTCTTTAATATATTGTTTAAAAAAGAATCAAGTATTAAGGGAAGTGACAGATTAAACTTTGTATAACCTGTCCACCTTTAGTAAGATTTACTCTATCAGAAGATATGCAATGATTGCTGGAATGATGATTACATTAGTTATTATATTAGAACAGAAAATATTAAAACCCTCTGATTAGCTAAACATTTTTACACAGTTGAAACTAATAAGTATTTCTGTTAAATGAAGTAGTTTATGGCATGTTTATGACAAACATGAAAGATTTTTTTATTATTTTCTTTGTTTTGCCAAGTTATTAAAAAAATGTAGTAGTTTTCATTATTTAATATTTATATTGTACATCCTACAGGGCATTGGTGCAACAAAAATCATGTTTTATTAAAACATAAACATGCTTTCAGTGTCATATCTAGACACAGAGACTTGAAATTCTGGCACCAAGGTCAGATACAACCCACCCTGTACGAAAAAGTAACCACTACATAATATTTGAAATGAATGGACTTGATTTTCCTTTTAAACGTACTCTGAATATCAACATAAAGCATTTTCATTTCACCCATTTTAATAGCTGGGAAACTTAGATAGAATATTAGAGCAAAAATGTGTTTGTTGTTGTCCCAAGAGAAGTGTTCAAATGGCAGAGAGGAACTGGTTTTGATACCATCATGTTTTCAGCAAGGGAACTTGTGTCCAAGAGCTCTACAGTGAGTACGGCAGCATCTTCCAACATCCTTGATTCCTTTTTTAGGCTTTTACAAGGGTTTTTGCCGAGGCTTTGTTTTGGGTGCAGACAACAATTCAATGTTTGTGAGAAATACTGGTATAAGTAGGAGATTTTTTCAGCTGAATTGTTTTGCTGATTATGAATTCTGTTATTCAACAAGTATGTTCAGATATACATAGGGAATTTGGTCTGTAACTTGTACTAAAAAAAATCAAACATTCACCAATCTTTTTCATTTCTCTAATTAATCATGCAAAATGTTGATCATGCAATTATGATATGTAAAAGTTAAAATGTCAATAAAATAATAATACACAATTTCAGTACATTATTAAATAGAAAGTGAGGGGATAAGTGTCATTCATGGTCTCTCAATAACTCTGCAGGGGACAGAAGTAAGTTTAAGGAAGAGATAAAGGTTGGAGGACAAGAGAATTTCCCTGGAAGAACTTTGCTTCGAACTGCCCTTTCCTGGATGACCTCTGTATTATACATTGCTGATTTAGACTGTGATCCAACATATAATTATATGCTTCCTGACTAAATTTCATAAATGTATCTTCCTTGCAAAGGTTTTCAAGATTAAGCTTTCTGAGGAATGGCTTTCTCACACAAACAGTGGAATCTTCATTACTCTTCTTAAATTTTTTCTTCATTTTTAGATCTTCCAATGGTGCTAAACCATGTAGTATCATAGGAAAATTCAAAGAGTAAATATACTAAACTTTTAAAAATCTAAATACCTTACATTTTCTCTACTGCGTTATTTGAGCACAATTGTGTACTATATTCCTCCATTATTGGGCACCAGTTACTGCCAAAACATGTCTGGATATATCTATATCAATCTATATCTATATCTATATCTAAGACACATATAACCATTTGCTACTGAATTATTGTGTATAACAGGAGTGCGGAAACTTTGCACCTGTCAGTTCTGGCTGATTTTCAAAATTGTGTGCAAGTGTCAGAAAAATGACCTGCCAGTCTGTGCTAGTGATTAAGGTCCCACACAAATTCTTCAGTGATTTAAAAAGGGTGTTTATCCTTGAAGGGTTATTCTGTATGAGTCTGTCCATCTCATAGCTAGCAAGTGAAATGTTTACTGTCTGAATTAGGGATAAAATGATAGCTCCAATGTCAGTAGCACAGTGCTCTCCATTTCGTGGCTAGTTTAAAATCACATAGGATGAAATATTGGCTCTGTTGAAGTCAGTATGACTTTGATATTGATCTTCCACCAAAATTATTTTGTTGATTAGTTTTATCTACTGTTAACCTGTATTAGAATAGCTTTTTTGGAGGACCAGCTGTTTCCTGAGGCCCCAACACACTTTTCCCAATTTTAAATGCAAAAGAGACAGGCCCAGGCTGAGCTTCCTAAATTGTGTTTGGGTCAGGGAGAGAGATATGGGATCTGCATTCCTCTCGAGAGGGTAATTCAGAGCACCTACATTAATCTCTTTTTTCAAGGTCTCTTCTGAAGCAACATATTTCTCTTCATGTTTGTTGAACATGCAGCAAGACTCAGAAGATCACAGACCTCAGCTAAAAGCTGAGGTTGGACCACAGAAACAGCGAGCTCAGCCAGGCCACTTGGGCTGTGTATTGAGGGATGGCACATGGCAGGCAAACTGCCATCCTCAGGGAAGAGATGAGCAGGTATTTCATGGTCCTTGTTGCAGTTTGAAAACTGGATTAGTTAATTTTCTCAGCTAAGAGAAAATTTTTGCAACCAGAGAAAGAAAAACCTGGAAGAGCTAAATTAATGTTTGTTTCTTCTTCTTAATCCTGTTTTTTACTTGGCAGTCCAAGGGATGCCATGACATGAAGCTCAGCAATATGCTCAAGAGTAACAACTGGTGAGGATGGTGAGGTCTCTTGTCCTATTGTATATTGAAGACATTCCAAAAAAAGCATTTTGGTGTATGTATTTACATTAAAGAAAGACAGTCATACCAGTTACACAGAAACCAAATGTTCACTCAGCCTGCTCCTGATCTGACAAAGAGTAAACAACAATGGTGCAACAATCACTGCACATGCTGAAGTCTCCTATGCAGTAGGAGGCATAACTGAACAGAGGCTTTCAGATACTGACAATGCTTGAAACATCTGAGACGACCACACAGGATCACAGTTAAGAACCACTCATAAGGGTCTTAACACTGAACAATTCTATTTGAGGTGCAGAAAGGGACAAAGGCAAGATTCGTCTCTCTCCATCACTCTTCCTCTCTGGTGGACAACAGTTCTGTATTTACAAGAGCAAAAAAATTGCAGACACTGAGTGACACCATGCTTACAAAACTAAGGATAATGTGGGCCCATTACAATATAGAGGGAGGACCTTGGTAACAGAGGGTGCAGAGAAGGCAGAGTTACTTAACACCTTCTTCACATCTTAACTGACTAGACCAGCCCTCAGGAATCTCTGGCCCAGGAGACCAGGGTAAAGCAATGCTGAAAGACTTTCTTGTGGTCAAGGATGTTTGGGTTAGAAAACACCCAGGCAGACTTGACATCCACAAATCCAAGGGCCCTGACAGGATGCATCCATGAGTGCTGAGAGAGCTGGCGGGTATCATAGCAAAGTCAATCATGATCATCTTTGAAAGGTCATGGCGATCAGGGGAGGTGCCTGAACACTGAAAGAAACTCAATGTCACCCCAGTCTTCAAAAAAGGAAAGAAAGAGGACCCAGGGAACTACCAGCCAGTCAGCCTCATCTCAATCCCTGGAAAGGTGATGGAACGGCTCACTGCATGTCATCCCTAACTATGAGAAGGAAAAAAATGTAATCAGGAGTTGACAGCATGGATTCACTAAAGGTAAATCATGCTTGATCAATCTGATTGCCTTCTATGATGAAATAACTAATTGGATGGATGAGAGAAGAGCAGTGAATATTGTCTTCAATATTATGTATGTGATTATTATTATGTATTTGTCTTGGTTTTCAACACTGTCCCTCACAATAGCCTCATAAACAAAGTCAGGAAGTGTGCACTGGATGAGTGGACAGTGAGGTGGATTGAGAACTGGCTGAACAGCAGATCCCAGAGGGTCATTATCAGTGGCACAGGGTTTAGTTGGAGACCTGTCTTTAGTGGTGTTCCCCAAGGTCCAATACTGGGCCTAGTATTGTTTGACTTGCACATCAACAGCTTGGATGAAGGGATGGATGCCCCCTCAGCAAGTTCACAAAGCTAGGAGGGGTGGCTGATACCCTGGAGTTCTGTGCAGCCCTTCAGAGTGATCTTGACAGGCTGGAGAGATTGGCAGTGGGGAACAGTCTGAAATTCAACAAAGACAAAGGCAGGGTCCTGCACCTGGGGAATACTAACCTCATGGTCCAGAACAGGCTGGGGGCTGATCTGCTGGAAGGCAGCTCTGCAGAGAAGGACGTGGGGGTCCTAGTGGACAACAAGCTGTCCATGATCCCAGCAGTGTGCCCCGGGGTCAAGAGGCCAAAGGTATCCTGGGGTGCATTAGGAAGAGCATTGCCAGCAGGTTGAGGGAGGTGATCCTGCCCCTCTGCTCTGGCCTGGTGAGGTGACACCCGGAGTGCTGTGTCCAGTTCTGGGCTCCTCAGTACAAGGGAGACATGAAGCTCCTGGAGCAGGTCTGGCAGAGAGCAACAAAGATGATTAAAGAACTGGAACATCTCTCTTATGAGGAAAGGCTGAGTGAGCTGGGCCAGGTCAGCCTTGAGACAACTGAGAAGGGATCTCATCAATGTATACAAGTATCTGAAGAGCGAGTGTCCAGAGGATGGAGCCAGGCTCTTAGTGGTGCTGAGCAACAGGACAAGAAGACACCAGTAGACTGTGATACACAGGAAGTTTCACCTGAATACAAGGAAGAACTTCTTTACTGTGTGATTGACTGAGTCCTGGCTCAAACTGCCTGAAGAGGTCTTGGAGTCTTCCTCACTGAAGATATTCAAGACCCATCTAGACACAATCCTGTACCATATGCTCTAGAACGGCCCTGCTTGAGCAGGGAGGTTGGACCAGACGACCCACTGTGGTCCCTTCCAACCTCACCCATTCTGTGATTCTGAGATTCCTCTGGATAGGTGAATGGTCCATCCGTTCAGCAGGACCATGACTTTATCTAACCAGTTCAGAAATTTGAAAAACTGGTTCCCTTGCGGGACCTGATCTAAAAAGTGCTGAGTATTTCCCGCATGCAAGCACTAACTCCCATTTCCTGCTCAAGAGAGATTTGCATGTTGTGGTTCCTTTTATTCCTTTTTTTTTGATAGAAGAAAGAAAATGTTTTGGCCCTTCTTTTTGATGAGAAGGACTGAGCTAAAGGCTCATCAGGATATAAAATCAAGAGCTTATGAGCTGAAAGAAGTAATGGATCACTTTCTCTAAACCCTGTTGGCTGGCATGGATTTTGTCAAATTATCTTTTGAGCTGCCCATCTTTGTCAAAATACAGCTTGTTTCCTTGGGCTGTGCTCTGATTTCTAAAATCTGATATACCTTCTACAGCTTTTGCTGTAGGGTTTTGTGGGAGAGAGTTTTGATCAGATTTATGTTGGCTTCTTTTTCCACGTGCTAAAATGACATAAAATAAAATCTTGTACAAATCTGTTTTATAAAGCAAATTTAAGGTGTTGCACCTGTAACATAGACATAACCATGTTCTATACACAAATAATAAAAATCATCTGAAGTCTCTGCTTACAAATTTCCTTTAGAAAACATTTACTGATTGTACCTGACTTGTTTTTCTATGTCACTGCAAAGACAAAGCAAATGCTGATTAAAGCAATTAAAAGTTTCCTTTGTTTGCACAAAGAGATGTATTCAGATGCGGCTTTTTTCTTTGTAGACATCTTAATAAGCACCAGCAGATTGAAATAAAATCTGTCATCAGTTATATTTTTTTCTTGGACTAACTGTCTACTTCACACACATATTAAGAAAGATTTGTTACCAAAGCTTCCTTATATGTTTTCTATTTGTTGTTGTAAAATGGTAAATGTTGAAATAACACTAGATCTATCAATCTGATAATATAATGCAATGCATCTGACAGCTGAAGAGAGGAAAAAAAATGTAATGACTTATATAGTATTTGAGTAGTGCATTTTTTTTTGTTGTTGTTATGTTTTTCTTTAAAAACACAACTGTGCTGTTTGGGTGTCTGCCACCACGGAAGGATATAAAGCATTATTGTAGATGGAGGATTCAGCTTTAGCAGAATATAAATTAACTGCCATGTAAATATAAACATCAATTAAGTTCTGTCACTTGTTAAATATTTATTTACTAAAATGATTTAAGCAGAAAAGCTTGCTGAGGGGAAAATTGTCTGTTTCTGTCTATATGCTGCTGGTACCTCTTAGGAGCCTGCTTTGTTTCTATTGTTTCTTTATTCATAATCTCTTATGTGTGGTTACAGAGGTTGCTGTTTCAAGCAGCTGAAAATTTAAGGTGTATTTCTCACTAATGTTGAGCGCTATTAGGCATGTAACTCCCATTAATGCTAATGGGAATTAAGCAGATAAATACCTTCTTGCATTGTGGATAAATGGAATTCCATTTTTTAAGGTGACAGAGACTTCATCTGTGCAGTCAGGACATGATTGCATGTGGCAAGATCAGAGCAGTGCCCAGATACAGAGGGGAAGACTAAAACATCTGCAATGTAGTTATCCTTTTATTCTGATTATCTCATTGCAATACACTGTCAGTAGCTTTCAAAAGATTGTTAGGCTTACATAAACTCATGAGCAAACATTGTTAAGTTACATGATCTTTTTCAGCTAGATGATGTACCTAGAGACATTTATGACTTTCAGTTGTTCCTTATTCCTTTCTCATATTAACAATATTATTCAAAAATGGGTTTCTTTTGACTTCTATTGTCATAAAATAACTGTTTCAGAATAAAATCTCATGAAATAGAGAATGAGTCATTTATACCACTGGAATATCCGTATCATCATTTTTCTTTCCTGAAAGAATGATTCTGTTTCCCTTATTTGCTCTTTGTGTTACATTGGATCCATATTTGTTTGGCTCAGGCAGGTGTTAATTATTTCAATAAGAACCTAGATATTTTGAAGAAATGTCTATAAAAAATTCAGAAGATAAACCTTTTCTGGAAATACAGGTTGATTGGATGCAAGTGCAACTTTCTGGATTATGACTTTACTTCACATCAGGCTTAAAATACAGAATGTTTCCATCTGATATTTAAATATGAGAGAGATCAGATACAAAGACATAAGAGACATGATGAGTTCTAAATAAGCATTAAAGTCTTAAACTTACATATGCAGAAAGACAGCTCCTTGGAGGCAAAAAATTTTAAAAAGTGAAATAAAAGTTTTCAAGCCTTCAAGACCAGGCACATATTTACCCTTAGATTTAATGTTTAATCCTTTTAAGCACAACTAACCATGTCAACATAGAACCAAACTAGTATGTACAAACCACCCAAAAACCTTTAACTGGTCATTAGTAAAAGGCCCAAGAGCTAGGTGCCTAATTGCCATAAATACTGATTCCCCTAAGTTCTTTTCGCATTCCCATCTAAATTTTCAATAATGATAGCAATCAGACAAACCATTTCAAAATTCTAATCAAATGTCTTCTCAGAGCATTCATAAAATGAAATGCTGATGCAGCACATTCTATTTAATTGAGATACACTTAAACTAGGAAGTCCGCTTAATCAGGACGTCTCTCTGGGAACAATTTAAGTCCAATGATACTTAATGGCAATGACTACTGCTTAATGTGGATGGCAATTCTGCTTAATTGAGATTTCTTCCAGTGATGTAGTAGTTTACAGCTCTACACTTTTAAATAACTAAGACTAATTTTGTTATGGTTTATGTTTTCCTATATGTATTTTAAGTAAATGTGATGAATTGAGTGGAATAACACTTGAAAAATGTTAGTCTCTGTAGCAAATCAGGCCTTACAGCATTAAAAATTCCAGAGCAGGCATGGCAAAGTAGGAGATATGATAGAAATGTGTAAACTGAAAACAGTAGTGTTAGGGGAAAGGAGAAGATTGTCTCATTTTTCTTCTGTGTCTGAAACATCTAAATTAAGGTTTTTTTAATGGAAGAAGGGTCCAGAATTCAGTTTTGAATGTAGATCAATGTCTTCTGAACCTTTGAGTGTCAAAAGATGGGGAAGCAAACAAACGAGGCACGTAAGTTAACAACAAGCAGCAGATATGGCACATCCACTGTGTGCATACTGTGGAGGGCAGGAGGAGAGATCTCTGAGGTCTCTTCCTGGAGGTTCTTGGCAAGGTCTTCACATGTATAAGGTGTGCCATGAAATAAAGCAGGAAGCAGCATATTTTACGTGGAGCTATTCAATGAAGATGAAGACCAGTGTATGACAGGACTATGAACCACCTGGAAAATGAGTAAGGTAGAAAACCTACAGGATGGATGTTAAAGGAAAAACAAGTACATGGGAAAGGGGTTCAAATCCTGCTCGAGACTGGTCGCAGCTCTAACACATGGAATTTTTACATCACAGAAGTAAAGTGGAATATTGTGTGTCCCTCATGGGTACCTAACCTAGTGGCTGCATAGAATTGCTAATGAACCGTATATTTGATCCGCATGAAAGCCCCATCATCTACAGAGTATGCGCATGTGGAAAAGTAGCTGAGATTATCATCATTTTACAAATGGCTAAAAAGCATAACTGTTACTGCTTAACAGGACTACTGTGCACCTATTTTCAGCACACAGAAGCTTTCTAGCCTTGGTGTTTCCAGAGTGTAACTTGGGATGTGAAACCACAGATTCAAATGTCAGTCAGTGGGAATTTGTTAGAGCAGCACAGCTTTAGGCTGCTTTTATAAAACAGGGAAGTTCAGTGCCATGATTAGGTGAAGAGACAAGCTATATTATGTGGAGGAAATCTTGGAAGAATATATTGTTGAAAGAGAGTTTCTCTTCTGGGGAAAAATTTGATACTAACTTTGCAGGAAGAATTACTAATTTTTAAAAAGCACCCTTTCTACAGTGGACCCTGCCAACTGAAGAAACATTCCACAGCTGTTACTGCTGACAAGCATATTCATCAGCTTTAAATCTAACCTGCTTAAACTTTTTAAAAACATTTGAATAAATATTGTGCTTTTATGGCAGTAGGATTTTGTGGCTAAGGAAGTCAATGCTGCCACATTTCACCCCACTGTCTGCATATAACTCTGAAAATGGTGCTTAGCTCTCACCTTCAGCACTGTCTGTCCCTTACCCTGCCCTATGATGAGACTGCACATCATGCCAAATTTAGTGTGCTTGCTTTATGATGTGCAGAGTAACAAGGAAACCTGCTATAGTCTTTAAAAAAGTAAAAAACAACCAGGTTTTGCCTAATACTGCACTTCTTCCACTATTTCCTATTTGGTAGCTGCAGCAGAAATTCATAGAGGTGAAATTTAAAATATGGCAATCTGTCAAGGCTACAAAAATCCCAAATAATCTGTAGCAAATCAACGACTTCCATATCATCAGCAAAGGAAGGTGGTTCAGACTTGTTGAACTCTAGTTATTATAGGCTTGAACAACTCCTGATATAGAGGAGAGATATGCATGATTATGCAGGCAAGCACAAGTTAAGTAAAGCTGACTCCTGCTCACTGCAAATCTAATTGACAATTTTGTTGCCCTTCTCTGGCTATTTAAGAAGAGTGGTGAGGTCAATGGTAATGACATGTCTCATGGTTGGAAAATGCCACCCACTTGGTTTCTTTTTACAAGGCATTGATTTCAAACTTCTAAGCTCAGCTTTGTTACAAGGAAAGAAGAATTTTAAGAAGCCTCATGGAGTGAATTTTCTGCTTGTGAAAGGTGACTGGCTGACAACTGCAGAGACTGAATTGCTCTGTTTTCACAGAGGAAATGCTGTACCTTTGCATTCCTTTTTTCAGTATTACACTGGCAGTTCATTGTCTGCTTCCTCATGTTTGTATATATACTTCAAACTTGATCTTGTGGGGTCATTCCTGGGATGAAAGTTTCTAAACCTTAGACTAAGTCTGGAGGCTTATAAAAAGCCCCAAATTAATGACATTTGTCAAGATAAAAGATTTTTCAACATTGTTTATTTTAAAGAAATAAGAATATAGCTTTCTTGTTGTGATCATCATGATTAACAAAACTGAAGCAGATTAGAAATAGAAAAACAATAGAAATGAATCTGCTAAGCCTTCTATCTGTGCAAAAATAATCTCAGAACTAACACAAACAAATTAGTCTCCTGCTGCCCTGACTTGTTGGGTGAAAGTCACTACACATTAGACTAAGCCTGGAGACTTATTAAAAAGCCTCAAATTAATGACATTTCCCAATATTGTTAAAAGATTTTTTAATATTGTTCATTTTAAAGAAATAAGAATATAGCTTTCTTGTGATCATCATGACTAACAAAAATGAAGCAGAATAGAAACAATTTTATTTTTACTCCATGCCCTGACACTTTGGATTCAGATGGCATTCAAGTACTTTCAAAACTTACTGATTAAAAACCTGATTTTTTTAACACTGGCTATTTGCAACCTTATAACATGGTAGTGCTCTTCAAAGAGTGCTAGACAGTTTATAAGCAGTGGTGAGAAACTTCTCAAAGTATATATGTGGTCTATTTCTCCTCAAAATATATGTTTTACAAACATTTATAAATGTAGAACACTTTCACTGAAACTGGATTTAGCTCCCACCTGTAACATCTATATTTAGGTGTGTAAAAATACACGGTTATGTGTGAGCTAAATGTCTGCCAAAGCAATTGATAGAATTTTAAAAGTGGCCAAAGGCAAAAGTTGACAAAACATTAGTGTCTAGTACTATTTAAGGTGCCTCAGACTATTTCAGACTGTCTCATCTGCTGTTATACAAGGCAAAGAACCTGTGGCAAACACACTTTCTTGGAGTGTCAGACACTGGATGGAGAGGTCAAGTAATTTCAAATGATACTAGTTATTTCTGGATTGGTACAGAACTGAGCCATTTTGAGGTCTCTTTAAGTAGCTCTCCATTGCCTGCAAGGAAAAATCAGATTCCTAAAATAGTGACACCTACATTTAGACAAATAAATTCATATGTACGCCATCTGAAAATCATCCAGTGATGATCTACAAGACGTTTAGAACCATTTCTGGGCCCAGTTAGAAATATGCTTCCTTGCACTAGATATAATGAAATGTGAGAGGAGTGACACAGCCTCTTACCTTAGTTCCCTGGCCATGGCATAAAGTAAGATTTCCATCTCACCTACGGACTCACAAAAGTGAAACTTATGCCTGTTGTTTGCTCTCTGCATCACACTGAGTAATCCCATACTCCATCTATAGTCAGTGAAGGTGCTATAGGTACGCAAAAAAATTATTCTTTTGGTAGAAGCATCGAACGCCTGTCTGCTTCTCCCCATCCTATGACAAATTTAGACAATGAGTAGTAGCATCTTTGCCTAATACCTATGATTGATACCTGGACTTCAGTAAGGCCTTTGACACTGTCTCCCACTAAAGTCTCACAGACAAGCCTGATCGGCTGCATCAGCAGCGAGGTGAGTTGAAAACTGACTGAACCGAGCCTAAAGGATGGTGATCAGACACACAGGTCTAGTTGGAGTCCAGTAACTAGCAGTGTATGCCAGTAAGAAATATTGCTTCCAGCCTTGTTCAGCATCATCATCATTAATGGTCTGGATGATGCATCAGAGTGTACCTTCAAGCAAGCTTTCAGATGACACCGAACTGAGAGGAGCAGCTGTTACACAGGAGGGCCATGCTGCCATCCAGAGGGACCTCAGCAGGGTGATGGAATGGGCAGGACAGGAACTTACAAAAGTTCAGCAAGAAGAAGTGCAAAGCCCTGCATCTGGGGAGAAATAACCCTATGCATCAGTGTATGCTGGGAGCCATCCAGCTGGAAGGCAGCTCCGCAGAAAAGGACCAGGGGGTCCTACTGGACACCAAGTTCACGTGAACTAGCAGTATGCCCTTGGTGCAAAGAAAGTGAATGACATCTTGGGCTATATTAGGCTAAGAATTCCCAGCACACTGAGTGAGGTGATCCTTTCCCTCTGCTCAGCACTGGTGAGGCCACACCTGGAATGCTGTGTCCATTTCTGAGCTCCTCAGTACAAGAGAAACATGGAGGCAGTCTACTGAAGGCGCACTTAGATGAGCATCTCATCTATGAGGAAAGGTCAGAGAGCTGAGACTGTTCAGCCTGAAGCAGAGAGGGGTCGAGGGGACCTTACCAATGTGTATAAATACATAAAGGGAGGGTATAAAGAAGAAGGATCCAGCCTCTTTACAGTGGTGTACAGTGGCCCCTCTTGACAAGAGACAATGGGCACAAACTGAAACATGGGAGGTTCTACCTGAGCACTGGGAAATGTTTTTTACTTTCATTCTGACTGAGCTTTGGCACAGACTGCCCAGAAAGGTTGTGGAGTGTCTGCCTTTAGAGATAATCAAAAGCTCTCTGGAAAGAGTTCTGGGCAACTGGCTCTAGGTGTCCCTGCTTGAGCAGAGGGTTTGGACAAGATGATCTTCAGAGCAATCTTCCAACCTCAACTATTCTGCAGTTCTGTTATTAGAGCATTCATCAAAGATAGGAACAACTTGGATTCAAGCCTTCCTCTCTGATTTAAAATAAGGAAATTGGATCTTCCAGATGCAAATAATCTCCTATCTAGGCAAGACTTTGAGGTTCTGTTACAAAGCCTTTTAAATGTTTTAAATAACATAGTCAAGGTTGCAGGGAGATACACACAGGTCTTTTAACAGCACACTATTTCCCTATTGAATCACACCTCTTTACTCTGTGCCTTTTGGAGCATGGAGGTGCTAATAAATTTATATTAATAAACACACTCACAAGATTTCCTATATAAAGTGCTTCACTTCACTTCTTGTACTGAATAAAGGGAAGGTGCTTATCTGCACTGCCATGGGGAAAGAACAGTGACTCAAGTTTGTAATCATTCCCTTGAATTTCTCTTTTGTTGTGCTTTTTTTAGAGCTTAAACCTGCCTTCTCAGCTCATGACCAGTAAAGTCCTGAGAAGAAAAATTCCCAAATCATTCCAATCCTGTCCCTGTAGTTGAGGGCAAATGAAAAAGCAGGAGGTCTGAAGTGCCTTAAGTAACTACCCAGGCAAGATAAAAAGGCATTCTGCCCATTTTATTCACTATTTCAACTGCATGCAAAATATATCTTTATTTTAACATTGTAAAGAAAGCAACAAATGACAGATAAGGTTTCATTTTGATTCTTAACGCCAATGAAAATGGTCTCCTGTGGGTACTGGGCAAATTAGCAAACATTTAATTGAAACACAGCTCAGAATGTAGACATGCCCATAAGCACCTAGGAAAATTTAGGTGCCTCCAGGGTTCTGTGCCAGGTGAGGAGGGATTATAACATAGAATAATAGAATGCTTATATCTGCAGTTCTGCCAACTCTTCTTGCACTTAAAATGCCAGCCCTGAGGTCATGTGAATGTGCTCAGATTTCTTTTCAAACTGAAAAAAGGAAGTTTCTGGAATTGAACAGGAACTTGAAAACAAGAATTTTAAAGACATAAAACCAAAGCAAAAAGAGAGATAGAATTAATATTTGTATGCATGTGTAAATGAATTATATGTGTATATATATATATACATACACACACATTGCTAAAACTAACTCCATCTTATTAAGATGGTCCTTGTTTTCTTTAAAGCCTTTGCTCATGACCATTTACAGTGTGGGCTGGTAAAACTGCGTCTATCAATTTTTTGTTACAGACACATATCTATTTCTTTTTTTTTTCTTGATGAATGAACTGCAATCCTTACAATAATTAAATGTTACCTTAAGAAAACTGTGAAAATAGTTCTCCAGATTGCAGTTTCCTGGTGCAATAGAGAGATGTGTGTTTGGTTTTACTGATGGGAGCATCAAAAACTACAGGACTGTCAGTATTATAAGAAGAAGCTTGTTCAAACTTTCATCATTGGAGTCTCTCAGAACCTCATCTTACTTCAGCAAATAAAACCTAAGCTGTGCATTTACTAAAATGAAAAAATATATAGTCTACACACATTATTTTATTGTTTAAATGGTTCTCATTCATGTTTCATTTCAATAATATTTCCCCAGCTTGTAAAGCTTGTGTTACATTGAGCTCCTCTTTAAATTCACAATGCATAAAACTGCCAGGTGGCCTAATAACAGAGTGCATTAACAGATTGAACTATAAATCAGATGGTTGTGTTCACATACTGTAAAAACACCACCATTTTCTTTCGGATCTGAGTTTGTACACAGATTCCTCAGAGAGTATGATTGCTCTCAAATATTAAAAAAGCCCATATAGCTCAATTTTAACATCAAGATTGATTTTATATTTCAAACATAAAATTGTTCTCTTCAATCCTACAAGAAAATGCACACAAAATATGATCTAGTTTTGACACAGGAAAGAAAGAAATGGAAAAGAAGAGGGAGCTTGAATGCTTTCACTGATGCCAGAGTAAGAATGTGACTCTAAACTGAAAGTACACCTCACAGCCCTTGTTACCACTGAAAAATATATGACCTAGAAGAACTGAACCACTCTAAAAAGCGGCAACAACAATCATAGGTTAAGAATATTCTGCTGAGGGATGGATAATAGTTTCCCATGAATGCATTGACTGGCTTCTTAAAGTAGCATTTTCAGCGAGTTTTGTTCCGGTTTCCCTTACTGAAAAAAAGTAAATTTATTTCTGTAAGACTAGAAGCACCAAATAAATTTGAAAAGGGTATGATTTCATTTTAGAAACCTATAAGAATAGCAAGAGGCCAGTATTTGTACATTTGTGTGTGTGTGTATATATATATATATGTATATATAAAACACACATCTATGCATAAAAATATTTACAGCAGAAATTATATTTTTCTGATATTTCGTTTCCAGGAGAGACAAAGTAACAATGAAATGTAGCAGTTGAGGTTCATAACATCATAGGATAATTCACGTTTCAGGGGAATTCAGAAGGTCATTTAGTCCAATCTTCTACTCAAAACAGGGTCAGCTGTAATGAGGTCAAACTGGCTCAAACTCAGGTCTTGGTGCAGGGGCTTTTTTGCTTCAAAACAATGAATACACCAACTATTTTACAGCATCTACTATTACAATTGGTACATTTATGGCTAGGAGTACTAACTAGGACCATTTTAATCTCGAACTTCTGAGTAAGAGTGCAGAATTTTATCTCAAGGAGCTTGTAATCTGGGAAAAACATGTATATAGAAATAGCAATGAATATATGGTTAACATCTATGGGCCAAGCCCTGTGAGTTACCTCTTCTGAGAGGAAATATTTAGAAAAATAAAGCAATCACAATCTCATTTAATACAAGAAAATTATTTTCATCAAGTGAAAACTGTAACTCTATACCCTAAAGGCACCCATCAAGCAGAAATTTGTCAGAAGTAGGACACCAGAAAATAAACAATAACTATTAAAATAGTGGTGAAACAGAATAGCAGCTCAGGACGTCAAGATATTGTCTGAATTTTATCTTTATGTACAGTGATATATCTTTATATGTGCCTGCACATGCAGAAAAGACTCAAATGTAAAAAAACCCCACTCTTAACAATGATGGTGTGGCTTTTAGAAAACCAGCTCTAATAATTTTCAAATGTTTTGGGGCATTGTGTCTAACCTCTGGGTCAAAGACCATGGATAAAATTTTAAAAACACCCAAATGATTTAAAATATCACATTTTAAAGTGTTAAATAGTTCAAGCAATAAGTCTTTCAATGTTACCTAGGAAGTCTAAGGTTTTCTAATGGGCTTAAAAGAGAATGGAATGAAAAACAGACAATAATTTAAGACAGTAAATTTTTTGGACACAGATGAGCAGTTTGGTCCTCACAACCCCTGAAATGCTACTTCAATTTATTTGTCCTGTGAGAATATTTGCATCCCTCCAATATTTTTTTCACAAGGTAAAAATGTACATTACATTGCTAAAGGTAGAATCAAACCCCAAAATTAACAGCATAAAGGTACAACATTGAAGGTGCTTCTAATTGTGCTCCCACTGGTAAAGATTCTCCTAGACAAGAGGAAGTTCATATCCTTTCATCCTGTGAAAGTAGATAAGAAATCAAGAATGAGATTCACCTTACTCTACCTTAAACATTTAAAAAACTGTTTTCTTAAAATACATGTACACAATCAAATAACTTAGCTTCTTAGTTCATTTTTGAGTCTGTTTCCTAGTTTATCGTATTGCTTTACTCTTAGATTGGTTTGGTTTCTTTGTTCCCTCAAAACTAAAACAGGCTTGGTTTTGTTGATAGTTTGTGCCAGTAGTCATTCCCAGAAGATAGAATAGGAAATCTGAGGCAGCCTTGCCTTTCTCTGCCACATACAGCTCCAAAACTCTTTCTCAAACACTGCTTTACATCTTCCAGTCAGGCCTTAGGGTATGAAATGTACCCTCAGTTTTGTGTTATAAACACACCGTCATAGTAACCTGCAACACAAGTTTCACATAATTTCAAACTCTTTGAAATAGATGAAACAAAAATATAACAATAAAGTTTTAGTTTCGTGGGGATAATAGACAGAGATAGGGGTCACCTGTTGCAAAGTGCATTGTGGATGGAAACCAGCCACTTCAAGTGAGTCTACCCATGAACAGTGTGAAAGTGAGCCTCCTGAAAGTGAACCACTGAATAAATACAGTCACTAGGAGAGTTCTCAGGAGTAGAAATGGATGTTGTTAGGAGTACATATAGCACTGGGCTCTAAGTTACTAATTCTGGCTTCCGTTATTCTCCGTGGACTGTTAATTGATCATTTTATACTTAAGCAATTAAACTGTAAATGTCTAAGGTGAATGAGATAAATCTCATCATAAGTGTATATGATGAAAATATAAGGATCTGAGAATACAATAAACTTTGTGAATGAAAAAATATGTTTAAGATTAGAAGAATTACATAATTAGTAAAAAGTTTAGAAATGGCTTAGAAGCAACAGGTGGTGAATAAGAGATGCAGACAAGCACAAAATTACTGACTTGGGGACTGTTCTTGCAACAAGCTGTTGATTTACATCCTCTAAACCCAGAAGCTTTATTTAATTTAGCAGTTCATCCTGTTCTGGTCTCTAGTGTCTTCCTCCATCTACTTAAAGGCATTTTTCTACAAACATTATATTTTAAATAATTATTTCAAAATCCACTGTGCTGGTTGAGCACAGGCTAGGGAAGGGATTCTGTTGCTCACTGTACTTCATTTTTCTGAGAAAGAAAATTATTAGGGAACTGGGGTGCGTGTCTATACCCTGGATAAACTAATGGAACACAGAAATGCAGAGACACTGCCATGAAAAAAATATAAATCTGGTTTTGCCACAAAGATACAGGCTTAAGAGGAGACACCAGGGGCCCAAGCAATCTTACTAAGTGATCATAATACAACCACCAAACTGGGAAGTTGAGTAATTGTTTGTATAGCTACCCCATAGATTCACACCTGCCTGCCAAAGCATTGCAATTTAAATGCTTTTACTCTCACAAGGTCAATTGTGGTTAGTTCTCTTGTTGGAACCCTGGAGCATGGGTTGGAACAGCACAAATGAATCAGGCCTGTAATATGCAGACTTCAGCTCTTTACCGTCTGACTGTACACTGTTGAAGTCTCTGCTTTGATTTTTAAACAGAGAACACTCCCACATATAGAAGAAATCCAGGTAAAGAACTCCTAACATTAGAAGTGCTCGTTAAAATAAATACATGATAGCCTCAGAATGGTGTTATGGTGGTACCCCCCTCCCTGTTACAACAGCTTTTTCCCCATTCTTATAATGTCTTACACACCTGTAGCTTTTCACTATAATATAGGAAAAATTTAAGATTAAAAGGTATCTTAAAACATACAACAGCAGATATTTATAGTTATAAGTGTTGCAGTGATGCCTCTTAGCAATGCACAACATGAAATTTAAATAATGATGATCATAAGAAAGCTGAGAACAAGGAAGCACAAAGAAATGGAGTTGAGCTAAAGACTGCAATCTGCCACTGCTCAATCCTTTGTAGAATTTATTTCTTCATTTCAACTTGCATTTCTACAGTAACAAAAAGTATTTATCTCAGCACATGTACCTCAGGAAATTATTTTAAAATCCAGTTTATCTGCCTACTTAACCAGCATCCTCAGCATATGCTATTGGATAATTGTGAAACTCAAAGTTTTCATTCTCTGATGCTCACTCTATTCTTAGCTCATCTAATCTCTTCCTCTTGGTGCTCAGAAGTCCTTGACCTTCTATTTTTTAAAAACAGCTAGCACTAGAACACCCAAATTTAGAAAATACTGGTCACAATGGGCATGCTGAGTTTATTGTCCCTCCAAACAGACAAAATGTCCGTGCAAAAATTAGACAATCTAACAATGACACAAGCTGGGTATCAACATCTCTCCCATTTCCAGAGCTGTGAGGCCTAGGGCCTTTCTGCATGTTTAGCACTGCCGCACTCGAGGCACACAGATTAATGATGCAACAATAAAGCTTGCTGAGGTGGTTGCCCAAATATATTTTTGTTTCTTTCACTTATTGTTTTCAGCTAATGCATTCTTGATATCAAACATTCAATGCAAGTATTTATTCAGCTTCATTTGATTTCTTATTATGTCCCATTCTTTTGTCAATAGTGCTTTTGGAGAGAATATTTTGAATGCTCTGCACAGTAAGATTCTTACTGCTGACGTCTTGATAGAAATTGGGGTATTGATGCCAAATAGTGGGTATTGATCTAAATTTGTTTCTTGCCTGTACCAAGTCAAAAAGGCAGTAGACAGATTGTAGCTGCTACTGCTGTGTTGTGCTGCACTGTTCTGGGCTGGAATGACTTTTTATTGCTAAACCACAGAAAAAATTATCTAGAGCTTACCATGGATATTTTATTGATATTCACGATTTGCTCTCAAGGAACAATTCAATTTTCCTCTGATCTCATGGAGACATTGTAGCTTATAAAAAACTCAGAAGAAGACAGGAAGAACAAAGATTTCAATAAAAGGATCTTGTGAAGGTATGAATTTTTATTTTCTCTCTAGATGTGCAGAGATTTATGCACCCACAGCAAACCATGACAGTAAGAGCTGAAGAAGTCTTTTTGTACCACCTTCAACCAGGAACAATCAAAGTCAATGGGATGCAAGACATGGCTCTAAATATGCAAGTAAACGTTGACACAGAAAAGAAGTGTCACAAATGTATAGAACAACTCAGCAGGCCCCATTTGACCTGCTCGCATGAGTTCTGTGATTTTATGCAGAAACAACATGGTCAAGTCATGATAGGCATAAAGAAGAGGAAAAAAAAAAGTTTTAAAGAGGTAACTTAAAACTCAAAGCCTATTTCATATAGCCTGCTGGATCATACAACATTCCTGAACGAACTTTCAAGCCAACCCTAGAGCTTGTGCCTCTGTTGATAAGGAAAGAGTTACAAAAAATTTACATGGAGATGAAGAAAGATGACAGGAGAAATACAACTGGATTTTCTAAGAAGCAGCAAAACAAAAGAAACATAGACAGTGAAGGGAGAAAAGCAAAGGATTATGGAGGGGCAAGCCTCAGCAGATAAGAATCTAACAAGAGAAAAGAAACTTAGATGTTAGTAGTGTTACCACATTAAAATCAACATGTAGAGGGAAGAGCAATATCAACAGTCTACTAGAACTAGCATGACTGAGACCAGAAATGGTCCCTTTCATCCAGAGGCCAAGGAAGTTTTAGGCCAGTGACGGAAATAGTATGCTATAAATGTCAAATATTAAATATCAAAATATGGAAGCTTTGCTTAGGGGCAAAGTGGAAGAACGGATAAAGAACTTTGAAGGTCACAAGTCTGTAGAATCAGAAAGAAACAAGTACCAAAATTGCATAGATAGCATCTACAGTACACTTATTTAGTAAATTAAGCAATAACGACTATCCACAAAGACATATGGACAGTAATCTGTTATGATCCCAAATTCCAGAAAAAAGAACCTATCAAACCATCATCCCACCTACCTAGTTAGTCATTGGAAAGAAATGTTAATACATAACTTTTGAAAAACCTGCCATCTCTGCAGGAAGTACTACTAGCAGAATAAAACAAATAAAAGTTTTCAAATGTGGGCAATATGCAATTGAAGAGATTTTCATTCTAGAATGTCATCTTATGTTCCTTTTTTTATTTTCCCTAGTGGCATCCTATTTAGATTTTTGGGGGTGGTATATATGTTATGAGCTCTTTGAGAGAAGGGAATATAAAGAGATCTAAGTATAAACACCTGTAATAAAGGGGTGTATTCTGGTTTCCAGTAAATGGTGAGATATTAGCAAATTCAGTCAACAGATTATTTTGAAATAATGTCTAAAATATGAGATCATGTTTCAGCATAGTTTCTCTCCTTTGATCGTGACAGCTGACCAAGGCAGACTTAACATATTAAGATGTTAAATGCCTAAATTAGAAAGGTAAAACCCACTCAAGTCCTTGGTTTATATTTTTTTAGCACTAACAGTGCAGTTCTGATGTGTTCTTAGGGCTTCTGGGCCTCCTGCAATACATCTAACTGAAAAGAATTCAACATGTCAACAAATCAATGGCAAGGTCAAAGCAATGAGTTAGGAAAGCATTGTTTGCCACAGACTTTTGAAAGGCCAGGTGGGAAGAAAAGGTAGTAGTTGACAGATAAAAAGAAAATAATGGATTCATCTCTTCTATATCTTTTTACCTCTGGGTGAGACCCTTGCAGTAATCATTATTGAAATTTGTCTTTTATTCTGCCAGTTTGAACTTATCAAAGAGTACAATGGCATAATTCTCTGTAGTTTTCACTTGGACTCTGAAAAAAAAAATCAGCTATTGTTTTACATTAGATTGGCTCTTTCCTGGCAAAGAAGTCCTTTTGAACCACACTAAGATAATATGTCCTGTCTGATGCTTCACTGCAATATCTTGTAGGATTAGAGTCTCACATGTGTAGCGATTAATCTCAAACAGATGAGAAGGTGGCACAGGTAGCTTTCTGCACTATTGACAGGCAACTTAAGGTTCTTGGTTTTAAATTGTTTGGGCTTCTTTTGCGTGATATATTTTGAGACAGTCTTCATTATTTTTGAAAGGAACTTTGTCAAGGTTTTTTCAGTATCTACTGAGTTATCTATATTTTGTTTATGCAGTTGCTTGTGTTTACATAATTTTTTACATGCTGATATATTAATAGTGGAATCTGCAGTATTCTGCATGAAGCCTGTTTTTTCCATTGAAACAGAGATTTCACACTATTATGAAAATGCCAAAATAATGCTATAAATACAAATCATCGCATAATCTTTCACCCAGTGGAGATTTATGTGAATTCTGTATCACTTCTTCAGCATACTGTCTTTCAAAAAGGAAGATACTAAATTGAATATTCTGAATATTTCCAGAGACTAGTGTTGCACAAGAGACAATCTCACAGGGGTGTGACTGTTAATGCTTTTCTTTATCACTAATAAACTCTGTTGTGACTGTTAATGAATTAGCTCTAATGCAGATGTCTATAAGAGATTGCTGAATGCATGTTATTAACCATTGTGACCTGCACTGTATCCTGTCACCCTAAGTATTTCTTCCTTTCAAAAGCATTATAGGTTGTAAGAAAATAAAGTCCCTCTTTAAAAGGTCAACACAGTGGAAAGTCACTGGAGTCAGACTGGAAAAACTGCACAAGCCAACCTGGTTGAACTTGTTTTGTCTGAATGGTAATCAAATCTGTATCTTCATATAAACTTTTGTGCTTGCTTAGCCTTGTTTCAAAAACAACACCTTCTAGCAGTTGGGATCAAATCCAATTTTACAAAATTTAAAGATGAACTATATAAATATTACTTAGCATGAAGATGAAAAGTAGAATTACACTTCTAACAGTGAACATATTTATCCCAAAATATTGCTCAACAACAAAACCACAACAGCCATTATTTTAATTAAAAATACCTTCTAATCACAATGTGTTTTTGGAATAAGGAAAGAAAATCTCTGCCACAAATATACATGGATGCACAGAATAACAGCCATCTTCAGACAATAATGCTGTTATCGCCGGTTATTCATCAGCTTTAACATGTAAAAAGCATTGTATGTTTGGATTGGAAAAAAATGAGCAAAATTTTATCTTCAATGACTTTTTTATAATTGCAGTATCTAATATTATTAAAAATAAGCTTCATTTCAACTAAGATCATGGATTATAGACCAGAGCCTTACAATAAATCAGTCTCAGTGGGTCATGTTAAGTATCTAAAACTTCAAATTGTTTCTCACACTAAAAACAATAGCATTAGAACGATCTGAGACATTTTCATCGCATTTGGAAATGTTCAGATGTTAAGAATTCAGCTTAAGACTTACCTCACTATAACCTAGGCTATAACTAAGTCTTCTCTGTTAACACAGAACATGATGAAAACCAGATTTCTCCTTATTCACACTGTATGATGAGATGTTCAGAAATGAAGGAGTGAAAATCACCTTTCTCCAATGAACTTCATACAAATTAGAAGTTAGTTTTTAAAACACTGTGTAGAGTGCATCAGAGGGAAGACTAAGCATTGGGTAGGTGAAATAGGAAAGAAAAGCAACCTTTAAGTGTCTTGTCTTTCATGTTAATAATATCGAACTTAATGAGTTCTTTCCAATGTTTTACTTGCAGAGCAAATATTTTCACTTTCAGTTATTGAACTCATGGTGTGATGTCAGCTAACAGCACCTTCAATTTCTTTAACTAATGAATAAAGATCACCAGAAAAGTGATGAACTACTACAAAGTTTTAAAGGAAGGTGAAACAAATGAGTTTTTACATATAGTTCAGAGATTAATTTCTGGGTTCTTTTTAAGATGAGCAATATGAGTTTGATTATGGTAGATGCCAGCATATAGAGACAGACATTTATATGTCTAAGAAAGGTTCCATGTTATTTTAGTGACATAATGTGGTAAAATTCAGCTGATCTGTCTGGAGAATACTTTGGGTCTGGTAGTACACAGAAAAAGAAAATGTTCAGGGAACCCGGCTTCTGTTTTCATTTTTGTTACTTTAATAATTATCAATAACAATTCAGAGAGAAATTTAAAGTGTTACTGAATTTATAACTAACCTGGCATTTACAGTTTCAGTAGCACTCAGTTGTGTGTTTTCTTTTCTGGTAAAGATCTAAATACACTTATCAATGGACTTGACAACTTTAACAGTGATGAAGTTTCACAGAGATCCATCTACACTGATTTAGAAACATAAGAGTAGCCAATACCCCAATAGCCTAATAACTACCTTACAGTCTCCTTGTGGAAGCCAAAAGAAGAATATGGAAAAAAATTAGAGCTAAATAATCATCTGCTGAGGGTGATACCAAGTCTTGTTGATTCAACTTGTCACATTCTCCAAGCTGGGATGCTCTCCTCTTTATTTGCTCTCAGCTATTTGTTTGCCTCCCGGCAGACTAAAAGAATTATCAAGGGGATTAGTAAATTGTAAATTTGCATAATTGTTAGGGATGTATTAAGAGGGATGTCATTATAAATTGGCATTTGTGGGGTCCTTGACTTTAAATTTATGGCTATTCTAGAGTTATATTTTGAGTGTCATTGCCTCTGTTGACATAGTAGAGCAGTAGATTTGTAGTGTTCCCAACGTTTAGGTGTCTGGTTCTGAGTACTGCAGAAGTGCTGATGATCTCCTGGTCCCTGCAAAGTAGCCTTAGCGTTGCTTTGTGTGAAATATTGTCAAAAGCTGCAAAGGAAACTCTGCCTCACTTAGCCTGCTGGAATTATATAAAGGACTCCTAAAAGTGGGATTCACCAAGTCTTTGCATATTTGAACATATCTTGATGTTTTCTATGATCTAGAAAATCTTTCTGCTTTAGGATTGGTTAAGTTTAGGATGTGTTAACTGTTAAGTATTAAGTAAAAAAAATCCTACCAAATTTAAATACCTTTCCTTTCCTTTCCTTTCCTTTCCTTTCCTTTCCTTTCCTTTCCTTTCCTTTCCTTTCCTTTCCTTTCCTTTCCTTTCCTTTCCTTTCCTTTCCTTTCCTTTCCTTTCCTTTCCTTTCCTTTCCTTTCCTTTCCTTTCCTTTCCTTTCCTTTCCTTTCCTTTCCTTTCCTTTCCTTTCCTTTCCTTTCCTTTCCTTTCCTTTCCTTTCCTTTCCTTTCCTTTCCTTTCCTTTCCTTTCCTTTCCTTTCCTTTCCTTTCCTTTCCTTTCCTTTCCTTTCCTTTCCTTTCCTTTCCTTTCCTTTCCTTTCCTTTCCTTTCCTTTCCTTTCCTTTCCTTTCCTTTCCTTTCCTTTCCTTTCCTTTCCTTTCCTTTCCTTTCCTTTCCTTTCCTTTCCTTTCCTTTCCTTTCCTTTCCTTTCCTTTCCTTTCCTTTCCTTTCCTTTCCTTTCCTTTCCTTTCCTTTCCTTTCCTTTCCTTTCCTTTCCTTTCCTTTCCTTTCCTTTCCTNCTTTTCTTTTCTTTTCTTTTCTTTTCTTTTCTTTTCTTTTCTTTTCTTTTCCTTTTCTTTTCTTTTCTTTCTCCGTTCTTTTCTCTTCTTTTCTTTTCTTTTTTCTTTTTCCTTTCTTTTCTTTTTCTTTTCTTTTCTTTTCTTTTCTTTTCTTTTCTTTTCTTTTCTTTTTTCTTTTTCCTTTCTTTTCCTTTCTTTCTCACCAGGGTATCTTAAACATTTATATGACTATCTGAATCAATATCGGTTCTTCTCCTTACTTTCCTGTTTATTATTTTCAATATCGGTTCTTCTCCTTACTTTCCTGTTTATTATTTTTTCACAAATCTTCTTCAAAAATTTTTTGTGTGATGCACTGTCATCTGGTCTTGGTATAACTGAGAGGAGCATATCCAATGCCAAAAGAGATCTATTTAAGCAATTATTAATCATTAATGCATGATATCAAATAACTTGGTTCAATATTATATGTCCTAATTTAATCTCTTCTAGATATGTGCTAGTTTAATCTCTCATTGACTCAAAAGGAATTTATCTGGTTCTATAAATCACAGCTTATGCTCTGCATGTACTGCTCATTCTAGAAATAGCATGGCATAAAATCGTCTACTTATTCCCAGTGATTAATTTTTCAACCATTTACCACACTCTTTGTTGTGGGGGTTGTCCTGCCAAAGTCACTTCTTGCTATTTTGGACTTTCTTGAGTAAAGCAGGCATTTATTTTAAAAATACAGATAAGGTCTTTGGTTAATATCCATCTCATCACAGAGGTTATGTATATTTACAGAAAAGGAAGTTTTTCCAGATGGTTGCAGTAATGAGAATATGTCTAGGAAAAACAAAGAGTAAATTAGCAAAACTGAAGTCCAAGAAACAAGAGCCTGCAAATGGACAAAATAAGGATAAATATATAAGATACTTTTAACAAAACACATATGAATCTAAAAATTAACATTAGATGATTTTTTGATGGATTGATGGCACAATGCTGAAATTTGACATTCTCCTACAAAATAATGATATCTTTAAAATGTACCTTTTCAGGCTGAAATAGCCTGTACAAAGTCTGCAGATTCAGGATTATATTTTTCAAAATAGCCATTTCGTAGCCTTCAGTTAACGTCCTCAAAATGTTTCTAGAAAACACAGACAGCTAGATGAGTTCTCAGGCTAGAAAGGCAGAGGAACACTACTGGCAGAATTCAAAGAAAAGGACAAGAGAAATCTTCCAAGGACAAAATTTTAATGATAGGAAAATAAGTTGGAATTTGTTTGAGATTAAAGTCTGGCTCAAAGGTCGCAACAAATAAAATTCTTTACCAATTTTTTTTTAATATAAATTCCCTGTTAAGCACAAGTAGTCCATAGACATTTTAGCAACATTTCAGTATAACCAGTCAGTTCCTGTGAGTATTATGGTGCACGTATGTACTACAATGAGTGCAATCTAAGGAATGGCTTGCAGTGAGACATTTTATCAATAATTAGAAGTAAGTTAAAATAGCAGAAGGAAGAAATTAAGCAAGTAATAGAATAAGGATCTTTTATAAAGTTCAATTATTACACAGCTGGAGACTGCACTACAGTCTCACCTATACACAGACAGTGGGTATGGAGCGTGCAGTTTGATCTTCAGCATTTTACTGCTTATGTATTAACACTGCAGTATCAAAGGTCTCTTTACTATTTTTTTTTTTTTTTCCTCAGGCTGACAAGCTACTTACACTAGGTAACCTTACTTATTTATAGGGCAGATCAAGGAAATAAATATGTTGTTTTCACTCCGGTAACCTAGGGTTCCAGAAACATATTCTTCTTATAACAGGAAGAAAAATACAAATTTAGGGTAAACCTTATCTTGTCGTAAATCAAACACTCATATTTTGCCCATAAGATCAGAAATAAAGGCATGCAGAAATCGGAGACCTTCAGCAACATAGTGGGTATGAGGCTGTAGGGTATGACAACCTGGAGACCTTTAGGAGAAAATAGGAATAAAGTATCCTTCAGTATGAGTACACATGAGCAAAACTGACTATGTAAATTATGGCATTGCTTGAGTTGCTTATTTGAGGAAGTAGATACTGAGATAAAAATTGAAACTTTTCTCATTTGATACTTTTAGCTGGCATGACAGAAATGCAACAACTTTTCTATCCAGTGTTGAACATTATCAACCTGACCCTGATGACTACCTGATTAAGCCACATGCAATTATTAACGTTTATCCACTTCCATAAACCTCCTTTCTGTGAGACCTTTAATGGATTCTATATCATGTTGAGATACATTTAATCAGAAATGTAATGTATGAGTAGCTTTGTACTGCAGTATAAGTTAGAATAGAAACTTTTTTTTATTTGAACACGTTTGCATCACTCATAAATTGACAGTGCTACTGTATCATCACTACAGAGAAATATTTAATCTACTTTCTGGTGCATGAAATTGTTGGAAAAGAACTGCTTCTTGATAATAATGACAATACAATTCCAAAAAAACCTTCAATATAACACGAACATAGCTCATAAACAGTATCCAGAATTTTGCATTTAACTTTGCATTATAAGCTAAATTTTGGTAGCATGATGAATCCAGCACTTGAATTAGAGGCCTCATGCATGAACCAAGTAAAGCATACATATTATCAAATATTTGGCAATTTATTTACAAATATTTTTTTGGTCATTTTTTCCCCTAGTAATGAGGTTTAAGAATGATACTGCATCATAGTTTTTTTAATTTACCAAATAACTTTAACTGATCTTATGTGACTCTTATCTGGTATAATATTTCTCAATTACCACCAAGACATTTTCTCCACAGAAAGTCACACACATGGTAGTGTGCTTATGAAAAATGATTAGTGGTTAGTGAAAACAACTGTCTTATTAAAGAAAAAGAAACTCCTATAAAAGGAGTTTGGAGGCTGCAGTGAGACTTAGAAGTCAACTAAGCCAACCACAAAGTCTCAGGCTGGTTGTATCATATAATTTTGTGCGTTACAGGCAAAAGTATGTTTTAATAAGTGCAGTGCAGGTGTTTCTTATGCACTTTTCTTGAACAGCTCTTCAATAATGATTTAATACATGCTATAATAAAGGAGCTTGTACATGGATCTAATACATTTTATTTTATTGCACTCCACTTTATCTCAACCAATTGCCATCCTACTTTATCTTAAATGACAAAACGTTTTCTGCCTGTAAGCATGATAAAATCATTTCAGTGTTTCAAAGTGATAGTTAAGGAGTTCTAAGAATATATATATATGCTTTCTTTGTCTGTTTCTAGTCAATAAACAAATAATGATCTCTCACTGGTTAGATTACAGTGCATTGCAACAGTATAACCAGATTGCAATGTCAGCCCTATGCAGAAGGGATGCCCTACTGAAGGCTAGTTTTATCTCAAACAGTTCTCCAAACATTATCCAGAAAAGAAGTTCTCCCTCTGAAATGTTGCTTCCTCCAGAATTTCCTTTTTTTCCCCCTCCTTTTTTCCCCCTCCCTCTTTACATTTCCTTTTGGAAGATTTTTATTTCCTAGAATCTGAAGGCAGCTCTAGATGATCATCAGACTCAAATTCTTTCCATTTAACTGCAAATGAAAATTGCAGCTTTCTTCTCTACGTGGTCTTCCCAAAGAGGCAATTTTCATATATGACATTTTGCTCTTCAGTCAAACTATTAATGTGATATTCCTTAACAATGTTCTTTGACATCACATTTTGTTTTAAATTCAGTATGGCCATAACTGAGGATATCATCTCATTTCCCTTCTCATCTTTTATTTTTTTGAGTCACTGTGGATCACTGCTTTCTATTCTTCTTTGGAGACCTTAGTGCCCCTCATGTTGTTCACACATAGGCAGATTAAATGGCATAGCAGCAGACATCAAATAACAGAGATGGGACTAGCACAGAGTAGAGGTGTTCCAGCTGCCTCATACCAGCTACCCTGAGTACCAATGGCAGCTAACCACAATAAACCAGAAATCTTGACGTTTAATTTACTGTCCTTCTCTTAATTAAATCCAGGACTGTTATCATTTTCAAGTAAGCTTGTTTAAAATTAATTCAGATATTTCTACATTTTATTTCAGTCACTTATGAGGTTGAGTGAAAATATACTCTAAGTGCAGGCAATGTGTATTTGTTTTAGTTTTACCATAATTCATTTTATTGCAATGTTTCCTTAAATTCTGCAAGACATTTGTATACTTCTGCTTCTTTTGTTTTAGCTAATAACTAATTTGCTTCTAGGTGCTAATGTTAGCCAGGGAGCTCAGAAGAGAGAAAACTATGCCCAAATAGGTAATATGAAGATTCAGAAATTATATTCTTCTTTCTTGTTTCTTGTGATACAAGAACATAATATTTATGGATTGACTGACAGCAATTCCAATACATACTACTTGTATATGAAATCTGCCTTTGCTTAAAGTAGAACTGAAGCAGCTTTCTGTTCAACTTCTTCAACTTAAAAAAGTTATGTCATATAATTTCCTTCCTAGTCACATCTTCAGTTCTCATTCAGGCATTTTCAGCAGTTTACTAGTAGTCATAGTCTAGTACTAAATACAACAAATTGGAAGACCCCAAGTGCATTTTAATGATGTGTTTTAGACATTAAATACAAAATTGTTATATTAAGGGTTACATTTTATTTTTGCTTTATTGCCATGTCCCAAAGTAGTCTGGGGAGAAGAGATGTGGGAGCAATAAAATTTTCCAAAATTTATATTCAGCAATTGAAACATATGTGAATTTCAAAGCAGTTTAGCTGGTGTTTTTTCTTTTCCACATGTGTATTTACAGCCCGAGGAAAGAAAACAGTAGTGTCAACATACCATAAATACACCTATCTCATTATTTTTTGGTCCAAATAGAATATAGATGCTCCAAGTAGCTTGAAAGACTCTTCTAACAAGACTTCTAGCTCAGTATTTTTGGTCCCAATGTATTCATGTGAAAATCCTACAATTTGTATGTCAGTGAGAACTGCTAAAGTGCTTGAACAGTTGAATTTAGTAACCACTATATTAACCCTAGCTCTCTCTGGCAGCACTTTTCAGTGTGTTTGCTTTCTTTTATAATGGACAAGAGAAATCTACTTACAAAAAAAACCAGAAAAGGCTTGCATAACATTGAGGATGAGGTGAAGCCACTGGATATAAAATATGACAGATTTACTAAGAATAACTTACTTCTTAGTAACAGCTTTTACAGTACAGGACAAGTTATATTTACAAAGCATCTCACCTTAAATCTGGAAATAGTTTAATGAGATCTCTTTCATATTGTGCATTTTAGATTACTTTTGCTATCCAGTTTATGAAAACAAATGTTTAGCGTTTTCTTTTCCCTTTGCAGTATCAAGAAATCGTGCTGGTGTGGGACACACCAGATGAGTTCTTTGCAGTGGAGCTGACTCCAAATAAAATTTAATAAAGGTGTGCATGCAGTTGTCAGTAATGCTGGGCAGGACCAATCAAACTAACAGATTCTTCTTCTGGACAACAGAAGACAAGTAAAATTCTACAGGGTTCATGAAGGAATGTGTTAATTTTGACTGACATAAAATTGATGCTGCATATTTCTGATTTGTTGTCTAATCCCTCAAATACATTTACTTTTTCCCAAGAGTTGTATTTTCTTTGTGATATCTAATTCCATCAGAACAGGGCTACCTTTCAGTACAAGTAGACTCTCGCCTATGTCAGGGGAAGCAAGATCATTGCCTTTAGATGAAAATGCAGTCTTGTACCAGTAGTTTTATTTCCAAGCCCTGCCTGTACTGATGTCCACAAATGCAGGCTCCCTGTTCATGAGCTTTCATCCCCTCTGGGCTGCTGAAAGGGCAGAGGCAGTGCTGGGAGCCCAGGGCTCCATGGCTACTTGGGAACAACCAGAACAGGTTGGACAGATGGTAGCCAGGGATCTGACCTCCCTGTGCATTGTTGCCTGTTGGCTAGCAACAAGCTTGCTCGTTACTGTCTTGCAAATAAAACCAGTCATTAATATTTCAAAAGTAAGAAAGATCTCTATTTCTGCCCAAAAGCTGGAGATTTCTTTCCCAAGAAATCATGGCACACAAACAGCTGGTTCTGTATAAGTGAGTGGATAAAGCAGCAGGTACAGAAACAAGCAGCTGTCAGCTGGATTGCTCTAAAGCTGACATGCTTTTGTCAAAACAGAGGGCTATTCTGCTAGGGGCTGATATATCTGAGTGTGTTTGTACTTCATTGTGTCAGTCCTTTTGTTCCCTCAACTTTGCCTTGGATTACCAAATGTGAGAAATGGTGAATCAATTCCCTGTTTGACTATGATCAAATTAAAGGAAAGAAAGGAAGTAGGTGGGAAAAAAAGGAACAGACAGGCTGAGACTGCGAAATATATGGCTGTTACTCTTAAAAGTAGCAATTCGTTCAGCCTTAAAGGATAAAGAGTTCTAGTCTCCCTCAGTTAGAACAATAGTATTTGAACTTACTGCTCACTTTTCTGAAGGGAATAAATATTCCACAATGGAGAAGGGGAGTTCACATCTCATGTTTCTCACTTTCTCACCTCCTATGCAAGACTACGTAAAGCTTGGGGAGGGGGAGATTGATAAAACCACCTTAATAGTGATACTGATCAAAATTTTGGGCTCTGCTTGCAGTACTATTCATGGATTTTACACGTGCCCAGAGTTTTAGCATATCTTGTATTGTAAATTACGGTGTAATCACAGTAAATTGTATTGTTGTACAATATTTTATGTTGGGAGCAAATACTCAACTTTCCACCATTCAGAAAAATTAATTTGATTTTATTTTTATTTATATTTTGGTTTTAAAAACATAGTCAACAACACTAAGAAAATTATATTCTTCACAATGAAATTTTACAGCATCTGACAGAAATTTAGAAAATAGGAAAATTAATGTTTCTTGCCATGTGAATTATCAAGAACACATTAGTGTCTCATACAGCAATTTATGCTGTAGCTGTGGTCATCACAACATCACAGAAAATTTGGAGAAGAGCATTTCTTATAAGCAGAACTATTATATTCAAGCAGAAAATACTCATCTCCTGGTTGTTGTTAACAATTAATTGATGTGATGTCAGAAAACTGCATATCAATCTATAAGAAAGAGTAGGATATGGGATCTGTCCTGTAAGGCTAAAAAGATACAGGAAAACCAACATTCCCTAGGTAATCCAGTAGTACATAACCATTACAGTATATTTCCCCTGCCTTAATTTCCTGTTGTTATTTTGGTTTGTTTATTAGTGATTTTAGATTGGAAGAGTGACTGTCAAGAGTTCTGGAGTAACTCTTCAGGGTTTTAGATCATACAGGATAGTTTTCTCAGCCCTCCGAACCTTTTGGCTATTATTGATTTTGCAGAACATTACAGATACTTATCAATTTACTTAACAGCCTGTATAAAGGATGTGTTTTACATTAAAGAAGAAGCTGGAGTAATGAGAAAAAGGCTAGGCAGGAGAAGAAATAATCTCCCAGGCAGATAACAACATATGGTGATTTCTACTGGGAAACGCATATAAGGATTCAGAGAATGAGTACTGTGTTATGGGGCTTTTAAAATCTGCTGGCAGCACCAACATCTCTCAGAAAATTGATGTTGAACTGTATCTCAATGTTTTAATAGAGACAGAAGAGCAAAATTGAAAACAACGAGCAGTGTATGGATAACTTTGAAATAGTACTCATCCTGTCCATCATACATGCTGAATGCAAAGACTTGCTGGAGGGGACAAAGAAATGCTGCAAAATGATCAAGAGACTAAAGGAAATGTTCGAATGGATTTCTCCTACTCAAAATATACTGATGGACGTAACCCCAACAATTTTGGGACTACAGCTGAAAATATACTGTTGAGTCTCCAGCTCCTGCACAGTTTGCTTTGAAAGTAGAGCTCATTCTGATGAGTTCCAGCAGCTCAGAGTCTGATCTGACTTGGAGCAAACTGATGCAGAGGCAACTCCACCTCTGCAGGTGGCATTAACCATAGTAGGGGCATGGCTACTCCTCCTTCTATTCACCATGGGTTTCCAGTCTCTCGCTGATATCAAAAGAGGCATAAGAGCTTCCAAACCTATTCTAAAATTATACTTTTTTTGAACTGAAGTGAATTACATTCACAGAATAAAATAGACCAGATTTAAAAAATAGATCTCACAAGAAAACTTATAAAATCTCTTTAAGAGCAATCTTCCCACATGTGTGTGATGTGTTAACTATCTAGTGTCCTTTTTCTTGCAGTTTACTTGAGGAAAGAAAGATGTAATTAAGGCAATTGTTTTTGTGAAAATCACAAGGTTTCTGAGGTTCAGAAATATTTTAGTTTCCAAGTGCTGTTTGTTAGTGATTGCAGTGTTCATGTTCAGTATGTGATATTACAGAGGACCCCAAAGGGTAGTAATCAGTGACACAGGGTTTAGTTGTAGGTTTGTCACTAGTGGTGTCCCCCAAGTCCAATATGGGGCTCTGTATTGCTTAACTTACCCATCAATGAGGGACAGATGCCCCCTCAGCAAGTTCACAAAGCTGGTGACACAAAGCTGGGAGGGTACCTCTTAACCCGGAGTGCTGTGCAGCCCTTCAGCGGGATCTTGACGGTCTGGAGAGATGGGCAGAGAAGAGCTGTCTGAAATTCAACAAAGACAAATGCAGGGTGCTGCACCTGGAGAAGAATAACCCCATGCTCCAGCACAGACTGGGGGCTGATCTGCTGGAAAACAGCTCTATGGAGAAGGATCTGGAGGTCCTGGTGGGCAAGGACCTGTCTGTGGCAAGGACCAAGCAAGCTGTCTATGAGTCAGCAGAGTTCCCAGGGGACCAAGAAGGATAATAGTATCCTGGGATGCATTAGGAACAGCCTTGCCAGCAGGCTGAGGGAGGTGATCCTGCCACTCTACTCAGTCCTAGGAGGCCTCACCTGGAGTGCTGTGTCCAGTTCTGGACTTCACAATGCGGGAGAGACATGGAGCTCCTGGAGCAGGTCCAGCAGAGGGCAACAAAGATGATTAAAAAACTCTTATGAGGAAAGGCTGAGGGAGCTGGGCCTGCTAGAGACAACTGAGAGGGGATCTCATCAGTATTACTAAGTATCTGAAGGGAGGGTGTCCAGAGGATGGAGCCAGGCTCTTCTCAGTGGTGATGAGCAATAGGACAAAAGGCAATGGGCAGAAACTGATGCACACAGAGTTCCACCTGAATATGAGGAAGAACTTTACTGTGCAATTGACCACTGTCTCGGTTTGGACAGGT
>VWPU01016403.1:0-67870 GCA_013398955.1 Callaeas wilsoni
GCCCGCGGCCGCGGAGCCGCTCCGGGGCCCCGCAGCCCCCACGGCCCCGAGTCCGCGATCCCATCGCCCCATCCCAGCCTGGGGAAGGCCGGAAGGGCTCACAGCCGCTCACCTGCTCCCGGGGTCCAGATGTGCCTCCCAGGGCTGGGCACAGGGGCAGGATCACTCCCTGACCTGCTGGAAACGCAGGAGCATCAGGAGACCTTCCCCCTACGGCACCAGCGCACACCTGCTCGCTTAAACACATTTTAATCTGATCAATAAAGACCGCAATACAAAGAATTCTAATTAACAACCCTGGGATCTTTGTAGAGATTTTTTTGTGATTTTAGAACCATAGCATGGTTTGGGTTAGAAGGACCTTAAAGCTCATCCCATTCCACACCCTGCCGTGGGCAGGAACACCTTCCCCTATCCCAGGTTGATCCAGTCTCTGTCCATCCTGGCCTTGGACACTTCCAGGGATCCAGGGACAGCCGCAGCTGCTCTGGGCACCCTGTGCCAAGGCCTTGCCTCCTTCACAGGGAAGGATTTTTCCCCAATATCCCATTTAACCCTGCCCACCTTCTGCTCAAGGCCATTCCCCCTTGTCCCATCACTCCAAGGCCTTGTGAAAAGTGCCCCTCCAGCCTCTTTGCAAGCCCCTTTTAGGTCCTGGAAAGCCAGACATGAATATTTTCGAATATTTTTATAGGGAAGAGTGTTGTATAATTTACTGAATTTTTAATACAGTTTTACTTTTTATTCTCATGCAGGCTCATCATGTCAGTGGTTGCTGCAGCCTAGCTAATTAACACAGGGCTGGGAGAATGATTAAAGGCAGGCTCTGGGTATGTGCATTGTTCTAGTTTAATTGCTGCTCAGGCAATGACTCAGTGTTGGTTTTGGCAGTTGAGCTGCATTTGTCTGGCACAGTGAAATTCCCTGTTACGTCCATGACACTCATCTGTTGGGGACGGGCAAAAGCAGGAGGATCTGTAGCAGTTCTAGCGGCAGGCGTGTGGAAGGAACAGGTTCTGTTATGTGGGGAACACCCGGCTGGAGTAGAACGTGTCCCCTCCAGCCCAAGCACTCCAGGATTCTGTGATTGTAGGAGGGGAGCTCCTGGATGGACCCTTCATGCAAGCACATTGTCCTACCAGCCTGAATCCACCCCTTTCCTTTGGATCCGTGCTGTAGCCTTGTCACAGGTCCTCTTTCTCACCTTGTCTCCTTTTGTTCCTGAGTATTTAAAAACTCATGTTAATCATAGGGAAAAAATACCAAAAAAGCAGTCTGTATGTGGAAAAACCATGTAAAAATACCTCCAAAATTCTTTCAGACTACAAGAAGTTTTCAGAAACAGAGATTGAGATTCCTAGGTTTATCCAGGCCTGTTGCTGCCCCTGAGTAAACACGTCTTTGATGTCACGAGCTGCATTTCATGACACTCCCTTAAAAAAGAAGTGACTAAAGAGAGGATAATGTGGAAGACAGCCAATTACTCCATAAATGTAAACTACATTAAAAGTGGTGTGTAACATTATATATTTATGGCTACAATTTTGTTCTGCTGTCACATAACAAAATGAATAATGCATCAGTCCAAGAACTTGTCATTAAGTGAATTTCTTTGTTGCCTTGCTATTAAAATATAAAAACCCTTGGTGTGTGTATATGTGTGACATTAACCCCTTTTCTGGGAGCAAATTGTAGGCTGGGTGAAGGCACTGTTAGAGTGGAAAATTGAAGTAGATTTTATCATTTTTCTGGTGAAATAATGTTAGGGATTTGAAGACATTCGGGAAGGTTTTTCCTGTGGCTGGGAGGCGATAAATGCACTTCACTTCTAAAAGACAAACTTCTCAGTACAAGAAGGACAGGGACACACTGAATCCAGGGGAGAGCCACGGGAATGGTTCAAGATCCAGCTGGAGGTGGCCCTGACCACGCTGCTGGGCTCAGACTTGATGGTCACTGCAGGCACCTTCCAGCCTCCATCCCACTCTAAGAGGTGGGACATTGAATAATTAAAAATATGACACTGCTACCCATATGGTTGAAGTTAAGCTGGAGAATCTGCTGAACTGAGACCTGGTACCTCCTAAAAACATCTCTGAAGTTCATGGTCTCCCCCTCCGGTTCTCTGGGTTTCAATCTCTTTTCCATGCTGTCTTCCTTTAATCCTTGTCCTCCCGAGGAGAGAGGGGAATATCTATTTACAGCAGGACAAGGGAGACCAAAGGGCCAATCTAACTTCTGATTAGGAGAAAATTGCCTTTACGGTTAAAGTCAGTCAAACTGGATATGGAATTTCAGGCCCCAGCTGAAATCCTCGTCCTGTCCCATGAGTCCTGCTGAGGGAAAAAAAGGAAACCCTAACTCAGTTAGATGAGGGTGAAGCTGTTTTGGTGTTGTGCCTCCTCCATGTAGATGCACGGGATGAGTTTGCACCTCTCAGAAGTAAGATTAAACTTATCTGAAATACCATTTATCTCAGAATGCGTTAATCTGATTTTTTTTCTATTTTCTCCTATTTCTCCCTAACGTAATTGACAGCAAAATTGAATCGGTTTCCTACCGAGTTGGACTTGAAAGGTGAACACTGAATTTTCTATTACTTGGTTTTAATGCAATGTGTACACCTCACGATTTGATAAATTCAGACCTGCTGGGGAAAAGCCGCGAATCACATTTTGGACACAAAAGATCAGATCTTGTTTTATTTCGCAGGAACTATTGGTTTAAATTTTGAAGTTATGAGAGAAAAATTGTTTCTCTGCAAAATGTGTTGAAAATTCAGGGAGTTGGTTTCTGGAGCAGGAGGTTCTCAGGTTAGGGAGGATGCTGGAGGAAAAACAAAACAGATTCAGTGGTACAACCCAAAAAACCCCAAAACAACCACCCCACAAACTAACCCAAACTAACAAAAACCCCCAAAACACAGGGAAACTGAGGAAATGAAAACTTTGTGAGGATGGCTCAGGAACAGGACAGGACAACACGAGCAGAGTGAGAAAGAGATGAAAAGAAAGAGATGCTTCCCTCAAAAGGAGACATTTGAGAGAGCAAAGAATCGTTAATTCAGACAGCGGAACAAAGCAGTGATCTGCTCTCCTCTGGTTCTAATGGAGTACGGAGAAGTCTCTGGCTAATGAGTAATTCCCTAACTGTGGAGTGTTGAAAAGCTTTGCTTAGGGAAGCAACATCAGGACAAACATCAGGTGAGCCCAGACCTGACAGCTCTTGCCTCAACAGGTTTGGTAACCTCGAGGATTTTCCGATCCAACATTCTACAGTTTCGTGCTTATTTATACAAAGACTTTCTTCTACAAACCTAGTGAACAAAACTTTGCCTGCCAAGCCACTTCCATGTCAGTGCCGATATTAACTAATTTAAATAACTTTTCCCATGAGGTGCTGCCTCTCTTCTATTTTGCCCCGCCTGGTTTCCTTAAGCTCCCCAAACAACTGCTGCTGCTGAGCTCTGCTGCATTTGTGAAATGAGCTGCTGGTGGAAGCGTGTTCCTGTGCCCCGCTGAGGTGCAGCATTAATGATGGAAAGCTTATTAAGCAGATGTTTTAGGGTTTTTAGTGCCTCACTGAGGCATCTCTCCATAGCCAGGAGGAGAACCTGTGCACAAGGAAGGTGTGAGCACCTTACAGAGCAGGTACTGCTTCTCTTCTGTGTAACTCAGCACAAATCCCTGTGTTAATTCTCACTGCTATGGATTATCTGGTTTCATTAGCAGCTTCTGAGGCTGGGTGATTACTATTAATAATCTCTGTTAGCCTATAGATTTAATTAGGGCGAGAAACAGCTGGATGCTGTTCGGAACCAGCCCTGGCTCCAGACGCGGCGTCTCTGCCCTGATTGCAGAGCTCTTAACGCGGGCAGCTGGGAACGGCCCGTCCCCACGGTCACTTATCAACACCGCCCTCCTTCCTGCCTCCAGGACCCTTTTAAAGGCTGCTGGCTGCCCCCCAGGAGCTGGCAGCGTGGCCGGAGCGGTCCCTGCGCTCAGGCAGGTTTTCCTCTGGCTGGGAGAAGCCGCCTTTGCTCTCCTGGGTAAGTTTTCCTCGCCGCCGCTCTCAGGGGCAGAACACGAGGGCTCCTTGGGCTGTCCGCGGCAGCTTCATCCATTTGTCCTGGCTCTCCTTGGAAAAACCCGTGCGAGCCGAATGCAGCTTTGACCCCTTCAGGTATCACAAAGCAGGAAAAGCCAAGAGGAGTGTTCGGAGCGCAGGGAGAGCTGTTACGGGGCTCCTGAGCGTGCAGAGCTGCAGCTCCGGCGGCACCGGCACGGCGCTCGCTGCTGGGGCGGCTTCAGGGGTAACCCCCGGCAGCAGCCGGGTAACGCAGCTCGCTTTGCACGGTTCAGAAACCGCGCAGCTCACTAAGGAAGCCCTGTCCGTGCAAAGCAAAGCCCGTCCATGGAAGATGTCTGAAGTAATTAAAATACGCGGTTCAGTGGGAAAAACGATGCAGGTGGTTAATGAAAATGTTACCTGAGATGTGAAACGTGAATGTGAGGGGATGTAAAAACGAGGCTGGGTGTGTTTGAATTTGTCCACAGGGAGGCTGAAGTGACTTTTTTTTGTTGCTTGTGAGTATTTTAGCGGCACATCTGAACCAGTAGTGGTTATAAAAAAACGAGTATGCAAAGTTTCCCTATTTGTGATGAACTTTTTCACCACGGCGGCGCAGCTGATGTTGGGTTTGTGATGCAGGTGAGCCTTTGGAGCCGGGCAGCTGTTAATGAGCTCTGAGGATTGTACGAGGCAATGCCCACCTGCAAACCTGCCCAAAGAGCAGCGCCGGGGCTGGGCAGCGTCTGGCTCCTGCCAGACCTGGGTCATAATGCCAGAGGTTTATTCAAGGAAAACCTCTTTTAATTTCAGCAGGAGCTGGGACCGTGGCTGGTACGCGGTAACTGGAGGATAAGCAAGACTTGGTGTGGAAAAAAAAAATCAGATTGATGCCCAGAGAGGTTGTGGATTCCCCATCCCTGGAAGTGCCCAAGGCCGGGTTGGACGGGGCCTGGAGCAGCCTGGGATAGTGGAAGGTGTCCCTGCCCATGGCAAGGGTGGAACTGGATGAGCTTTAAGTTCCTTTCAACCCCAACCATGCCGTGTTCAATGATTCTGAAACAGCTTTAGTAATTAATACAGGATTTGACATCTAACATTTTTTCTTTGGCTGTGGTTACAATTGTGAGTAATGCACCTAGTATATGAAACTGTGCAAATACACTGAATATTGGGCTGCTGCCAGGCAAACACGTGGCCCAGAAATGCTTCTTGGGACCTGGTCCGTGCAGAAACCAAAGGCTTCTTCATAGAAGTCTGTGGTATTATCCCCTTGTTTATCTGCGACAGCAGAAGGTAAAAGCAGGAAATACCTACTGGTAGAATAAAAGTTTATTGATCGCTGTAATGGTAATAAGAATCTCTCCATTAATTTTGAGAAGCTCTGCTATTTTTTGGAGTTAAATACTTCATCTTCTCAGGAATGAAAGACTAGATGTGTTTTCTGAAGGGAAAAAAAAATCAAACTAGGTATTTCCTGCTATGATAGAGGGAATATTGTGACCAGTTCTTCAATTCTTGGATGAAATTCCTGATGCATCTCTAAAAGATGTGAATTAGCTGTGCATTAGTGACCTATAGGGCATGTGGTAGATAAAGACCTTGCTTACAAGGGAAGCCTTTACATGGTCCTCAAGGTGTTTGTGTCCTGGCTGATTCCATCAGAACCAGGGGAATGTTGCCTGACTTTAAAAATCTAAGCGGACTGGGGGAATATCTGTGGGTGTCCTGCTTGGCCAGCCTTGGAGTGCACGTATTTAAAGGCCATTAGTAAGTGGTGCCCTGTCCTGGTGTCCCCTGCCGAGGCCACCCCAGCACAGAGCAGGATTTGAAACTCGTTATTTATCCCATCCCAGATTTCAGCCTCAAACCCCGACAGTTATTAGCAAACTGAAACCCTCTGGAGGTGTGATCTGTGCGTCCTGCACAACTTCCCTTGCTGTGCCATGGCTGATTCCTGGCGTGCAACAGGATTTTGGCATCGGGACAGGCTGCAGGGACATAAACCTGATTTTGCCATTAGCCTTTTATTGGGGAAGGGGAGTGGGTTCTTGTGAATATCCAAAATTAAAGAGAGTCCAGCCTGACTGTGAAATTAATAGAGCTATCAACTCCCCCCTCCCCGTCATTATTCAACAATTGTTAATTATTTACAAGCAAACTTCTGCAACAACAGTATTGTAGCTGTCGGCATTGTCATTATTAAAATTAAAATGCTTTGTCTGAGTGGAAGATAACATGACTCATTTTGGTGAAATGTAATGAATATGGAATATTCTGTTGCTTTTCCCCAATTAGTCGGAGGGAGAACAATAGCCTGTCTCTTCCCTAACAAGATGTTTGTTTTTAAAAGTCTAACAAAATAAATATTTTCAGGGCTTTGCTGAAAAAGGGCGTCATTCATTGTAGCTGTTATAATAGAAGTTAAAACCAATTTTTTTTTTTTCCTAGGATGGGGAAAAACCTATTTTCATAAAGTAAATTCTCTTTTTTCAGCTGGTGACAAATGTATGTGAACCTTTTTTTCTTTATTACCACAATATCTTGGTTTGTCTTATTATTACAGCAAAGGCTTTAAAACTCATCTTGTTCCACCCCCTGCCATGAGCACCTTCCAGTATCCCAGGTTGCTCCCAGCCCAGCCTGTCCTTGGACACTTCCAGGGATGGGGAATCCACAGTCTCTGGGTGATTTTAGTTGCTATTAGAAGTCAAAATTAGGTTCACGGTGAGCAAAGGAAGCTCTGAACTCTTGCTGTACAGTGAATAAAGTCATTATCAGATGCAGAAATAAAATCCAACCCCCTGTCCGTGCTCTCCTAGTCAGACCACCCTACCCTGTGAAATTTATTATATTAAAATCCCTTGTTTAGAAAATGATTTTCAGGGTGAGACTGTTTCTGTCCTGCCATCATCTCACAAGGTTTTTTACAGTCTTGTAGAAGTGGGAGAGAAGCCAGCTGTGTTCTTCATGTCCTTCCTGAGCTAAAAGGAAGGTGTAGGGAGCACACAATTGCATTTCCCTTAAAGCAGAAGAACAGCAACTTTAACATCATTAAAAGAATGTGTTCACCCCCCACTAATTTTGTTTATGATTGTCCAGGCTGTGGTGCAACGAACAGGAGCAAAAAAGCCATTAGGGAGAATTGCCGTCAGAATTGAGGACCTGTATGACTGAATGTGTATTCTAGGGAGCAGATTTTTTAAAAACTATCATTTATAAACTCCTTTAGTATTACAAAAAAGCCCTGACAAGGGTTGTACAAACGTTTCTCCTCATTATCTTTGGGAGAACAGGCTTTCCTTTCTCCCAGCAGCTGCCCACGGGTGCTTGACCTTACACTTGGCTGTTCCCAGTTGGTTCCTTTGATAGTTCTTTGGCTGTTAATAGAAAAATGTCCTTGCTGGGACACTCCCAGTGGGAGTTTGCTGCTGTGCTCTCCCAGGAGAGGAGGACACAGCCAGGCTCCGATCTATGGGGTTGGTTTTAGTTAAGCTTGACTTGGGGGGGAATCTGGAACTCATTTATCAGAGGGAAGTTAAGGGGAGAAGTATAGACATGCTTAATATGGAAGGATCAGGTGTGTGTGGAATGCCTCTGGAATGCTTTGGAGATCGTTTCTGCCACACCTGCCAAGCTCTGGAGGTGCTCAGGTGTGTCCTGGGCACGGGTCCCGTGTGGGCAGTTCCCTTTGGAAGGGCTGGCTGAAGTTCAGGAGCTGGTGAGATGCCACAAGTGTCAGCCGAAGGGCTGCATTCCCTCGGTGTCCTGCTGTCCCCTGACTTCTCTTTTGGCTAAAGTTCCTCCAGAGGCACTGGCAGGCTCCAGCCTTCGAGAAGAGGCCCCATAAGTAATATTAACTTCTGCAATTTCCTTCTTTCTCTTAAGCAGGTTATTAATTAACCGAATGTAACCACTGGCTGTTGATAAATCCTTTTAACTAATTCAAATTCCATATCGAGCTGGGAGCACTTTCACTGGAGCTGCTGCCCGAGTTAAGCTGGGTGAGGAATTATTCCTGATGTGTTTTGCAGCGCCGGCGTTGGGGCAAAGGGAGAGAAGATATTTGTTTGCTTGATTCCACATGACAACTCCAGGGTAACTGAATAGACTGTACGGTTGGGTTGACAGGGCTGAGCACCCGCCAGCAGCCTCGCTCACATACCAGAGCCAGGGGGATGGAAGGGGCACTGGCAGCTGGGATGGAGCCGATCCGAATTTCTCTAAAGAGCGCCAATTTGCCGTCAATTATTCATGTTTTTCCGAGGTCTCGCTTCTGAGAGGTATGAATAACTTAAATATGTGTTCATGTAACAGTTTGAATAATGAATAAATTACTGCGAGGAGAGGAGTTGAGGAGCAGAGCTGAGTGTTAAATAATGGAGGAGGTTTTGGAGGGAATGTGGTCGTTATGAGCGTGGCTGATCCTGGGCTTTCTCTGACTGCAGGAGCTGCGGTTATTAGATGTAGAAATGCGTTACAGTGATGCCTGTGAGAAGGGGTGTGAGCTGGCTGGAAGTGCCAGGGAAGGAAAAAGCAGTGCCCGTGTGTGGGACATGAGCCCGCAGCGCTCCTGGGTCCTCCTGGGGCTCAGCTGTTTCCTGCCCCCGCTGTGCTCAGGGGACACTTTGTCCCTGGGCTCCAGAATTAAAGCCTTGCTTTGAGGGAGCCCTGGCAGACTGGGGAGCTGCTGGTCCTATGAAATCACGAGCTGGAGAAACACTGGGGTGGATTGCCAGGTACCTGGGAGGAACTTCAGGACATTCAGTGCTTGTCTGGTGACCGCTGTTTCAGGAGACTTTGAGGTTCAGTGATTTTTGCATTTATTTACTGCTCTAGTCCAATTTTCCCTTCCAGAGCGGCATTTTTCATGGCAGGGTTTCTGTATTCTGACCCTGTAGTCCCTCATGCTCTGCCCCATTTCCTCCTTCAATCTCTTTAGACAGAAATGCACATTATTCCCTTTGTAAAATTTTAAACCAAATCCTTTTTCTGTAACATCACTGCAGTCTTGAAAATGTCACAGATTTAAAAGCTCGTTAAGCAACCCTTGAAAATGAGCAGCTTTTGACAGCATTGTTGTGACAGTGATGGGATTGGTGTTTGTTATGAAGCAATTTATTCCATTTTAGCACTGTGTTGTTTAGCCTAATATTTTAATATCATGGAGACATTTAAACATGGAATTCTTACAAATCAGCCTTAGTGATGTTAAAAATGCGAAGTCTTATGAAGTGTTATATAAAGCATCAGTGTGTGCTGAACCAGCAGCCAAATATGATTCCTTATAGATTGAAAAGCAGAGAAAACTGTCTTGACAGCACCCAGATTATCAAGTAATTTATTTATATGAAAAATTGATCAAGTTGTCTGTTTGCAGCAGTGGAAGTTGGCGAGTTCCTAAGTACATTCTTACCCCTCTGCATGGATCGTGCAGCCAAAATTGCCTCGGAGCTCTGTGAGATCTGGTTGACTTCAGGCAGCTCCTGACCCATCAAGCCTGCTGATTAAACCAGTTCATCACAGGGGAGAATATTCACACGTCTGGAAGGATCCCCAGCTGCCCAGGCTGTGGCTGGTGGCACGGCCCTGGAATTCTGGTAGGAGAGAGCTCTTAAAAGGCTCTGAGATTGCTGCTTGTCCTGCAGTGGCAGAGCTCTTAAAAGGCTCTGAGATTGCTGCTTGTCCTGCAGTGGCAGAGCTCTTAAAAGGCTCTGAGATTGCTGCTTGTCCTGCAGTGGCAGAGCTCTTAAAAGGCTCTGAGATTGCTGCTTGTCCTGCAGTGGCCTCCATAGGGACACAGGCTCCTTGTGTCCGAGAGCTGGGTGCTGAGAGCAGGTCAGCTCCCAGCACTGCTGCAAGGTGTTTCATTAGTAACAACCACTTCTAACCCCAGCCTAATTAATAGACTTCATAATTTATCGTTTCGTCGTCTGCTCCAGCTCAGCATCCATGGGATTTCAAGGGACGTGAAGTGTGGAAACCTGTCCTGACAGAAAAAAAGAGAGAGGCTTGTAGGAAACAATGGTTGTCTTGTGGGAAGATTTTAAATATATGCAGCTGATCCCATGGGAACTGCTGTAGTCTATTCACCCTGTGTGAAAATGATGCTCTCTCAATATAATCTTTAATCCTTTTCTTTCACTGAAAAATGTGAGAACTTTATTTCCAAGTTTTGAAAGAATGCTCTGTTTGAGGGAGTAAATGCTTTCCAAGCATAAAAATAAAATAAACTGTTATTAGTGCAACACAGAGGGGAAAGGTTCTCTGAAATATCTTGTAACATTCTGTCCATTAATTTCCTATGTGGATGTTCTTGGGAAATGTATCCAGGCTTTTTTTTTTCCCTGGGTGGGTGCAGGGGAGGAGGAAGTATCCGGCAGTCTTGGCAATATTGCAAACTTCTGTAACTCTTTGAGACAGAAATTCCACAAAATTTTTCTTGTAAGATGGGGAAGAAGAATTTCAACAGTAGGGAATTCTACCTGAAATTCAAAGTTATCTTTGAAGAGGATTCTAATGTTCCTGCTATTCATGGAAAAGGAAACTAAAAGTAAATATGCAGTCGTTGCAACCGTTTATCCCAAAAATGAAAATCCAAACCTGCTTTGTTCACCCCATGCACGTGAGCTGCTCTCCTGGCCATCAAGGGCCCAGGTCCTGAAGATCAAACCCTCTTTGGTGAGAACCAATCATTCCTGGAGGAGTCTGGAGGGGAATTTTACAGTCTGGCAAGGCAAAGAGTCACTAACAGTATTTTCCCTCTGTTTTGCTGCAGCTCCTTTCACCCAAGGCATCCAAAGCACTGTGTAAATCCATGTGTTCAGCAAGGCTGCGAGGTAAGGAAATGGAGGCTTTCTTTCCTGTTTGAGGTCACTCACAGCCCTGGGCTATGTTGTGCCCATGGTAAGGAAACAGCTCCCAGTTCTCCAACACGAGTCTCTCCAGCTCAAGGGAATTCCCAGATCACTTTCCTCTCCCCTGTAATTCACTGGACGCTTTCACTTACATCTTTGAACCAGGTGCTCATTTTATACCTCTTAGGTTTTTGAAGATTTCAGAAGATGAGCATGGCCTTGTGTTTTCCCAAGAGCTTTGGCACCTGTGGTGGCTCAGCCCTTCTGTGGGGAATAAGAAATTCCATGTGGGAGCTGTGCTGCAGCACCTGGAGAGAGCCAGGTGTGGTGCCCATGGCAAACTGGGTGTCACAGGATGGGGGCTCTGGTAATTAACTGGAGTCCCCTGGGAGCCCTGGCTGGAATGGGATGGGATGGGAGCGTCCCTGTCCTCGCTGCAGCTCCAGCAAGGGAGAGACCAGAAGATCCTGGAAGGTTCACTGAACATGAACTCCAGTGGCCTGAGTTCCCTAAAATTCCTTAAACAGAGTGAAGGCTTTCCTGATGTGTGTTGTGTAGCACAGAAATAGATAGAAAGTGTTATTGCACAGTTGTTTGAAGGTTGTGTTTCTGTTTTCAGTGGGATAACACCCAGAAAATCAAGCAGCTGGATTTACATTTCAAGTCTTTTGGAAGTTAAGGAAATTATTTTCTTGTAGAATTTCCTTCACTGTAAATATTTTTTAAAATTATTTTCTCCCTTCCTCTTTGGTTTAAAAGGTGTTTTGGTTTTTTTTTCCTGTCCTTCTAATGTCATTCTGCAGAAGCTGAGCTCCTGATAAACTAAAGCTCAGCCTTTTAGCTCGAGTTCAATTGGCTTTTGGATGCCTGTAGGTCCAACTGCCCTTTTACATGGAATTTTTATTGTTAATCTTCTATTATTGGGGGAATTATTTTGCAAACAGACCAATTCAGTAGCTTCAAGCTCTGAAACCTGTCAGGCTGGCTTTTATTCTGATTACTTCTGATAAGGAGCTTTGGTAAGAATGCTGTGCCTGCAGCAAGTGGAGAGACTCACCTTGGAGGGGAACAGCTTCAAGGTCCCAGGGAACGGGTGGCTCTTTCAGCCTGGCATGTAAAGGGAAAGGAGGTGTTGAAAATCAGATCAAACCTTGGAATTAATGTGGGACTGCACCAGAGCCAGTGGAAGTGGTTTATGTTATAAGCTGAGGGGTTTTTGCTGCATAATGATGACTTGAAGCTTGTTACAAGCGCTGGAGTTCCTGCTTTGTTCCCCGCGTTTTGGCCTTGGAAAGGCGTGGATTCCTGCTGTGACTCCAGGGGGGTCCAGGCAGGATGGACAAACTTTGGCCAAACCCTTTGCCTTTTCCGTTCCTTCTGTACGTGGGACACAAATACAGTGAGAGAGAAAACTCTAATGGGTGGTGTGGAGTCAAGGTGACGTAGGTTCAAGGAGATGAGACCTCAGGAACTACAGTCCGAAGCAATTTTATTGCCTAACTTGACCCTTAAAAACAAGAAAATTTAAAAATGGCATTTTATAAGACACATGATTTGTTTCCCTCTTGCCCAGTGCCTGCTGCCTATTAATAGCAAATCTTGCAGTGACCAAGGAAATGCTTAAGGAACGATTCTCTGTAATGCTGATGCGAGGAAAGTATTTCCAGCACTGTTACACAAAGTAAGCATTAAGAGGATTTGCTATAACTCCATTTCAAAGAGCTCACGATAAATATTGTTCTGCATTATCCTGACTCTATAAAACTCATATAAAAGTGTCTGTTCAGGTAGAGCTCGGGACCTCTCTGAGAAACTCCTGTGCAGGAGCACACCAGGGGAGGATCATTTGCAGAAGGCCAAGGGTCAGGGAATGTCCTGAGCTGGAAGGGACCCGTGAGGAGGATGAAGCCCAGCTCCTGCAGCAGGGGCTGCCGTGTTTGAGCAGCTGATCAAAGGCAGGACTCAATGGCCCTTCCTTCCCGGAGCACTTTTCTACATTACGTGGGCACATTTTGTTGTGCTGCTCCTGAGGCTCATGTCAAAAGCCAAAGCAAACCTCAGACCCTCTTTTGTGCTCATGTAAAGGCTACAGAACGACAGCATTTATTCCCTCGGCCAGGAAATCTCCTCTCCAGCAAGGCTGTTCACTTGTTCTCTTTCTTTCAAACAGTGTGAGCTTACTGAGGGCTGTTTCCCCTCCTTCCCAGGGAAGGATAGCTTTCCACTAACACAGAGAGTTCTGTTTTCTCTATTAAAAACAACTGCCCTCAAGTGGAGCAGGCTTTGTATTTTGCCCTGGAAACAGAGCAGCTCATTCAGAGATAAGGCCTCCCTGCATTTGGGTTCCTTCAGTCACCTGACGGAGCCACGGGTAACTTTTAGGCTGCTTTAGCCTGCATTCCTGGGATGCCTTCCCCGTGGCACCGCAGTTAACAGCTCCAGGATCCCTGCCTGCCGCCCGTGCCCCTGGATGCTGCCCGGGGGGAGAGGGGAAAAGGGGCAGCCTTTGTCCCCAGAGCACCTGTCCCCATCCCTGAGAATGGCCTGGGGGAATCCCGAGCAGGTAAAAAAATCTGTTTGTGTTTGGGGCTTTTTGAGCTTTTGTTCCTGAACTTGAGAATGGCTGAGTAGGGTGTGAGCATCTGAGCTCCCACCACCCCTCAGTTCGGGTGGGTGATTTGTGCCTTGGGGTTGGCAGTTTGGCAGTCCTAACTCCTTTCTGCTTCTGCCCGATGAACTTGGGAGTCCTGTGGAATGGTATTGGTAGAGGTGGGGAAATGAAAACAGCCCTGACTCGTGGCATTAGCAAGTGCAGTGTAGCGTCTATTAAAATAGACATGGCTCCAGGGAGCTGCTTCCAGCTGGTTCTCAGGGTTTTGCCTTGGTTTTGCCCCTTCTGTGGGTGCCCCAACCCTGGCAGTGTTCAAAGCCAGGCTGGATAAGGCCTTGGGCAACCTGGGCTCGTGGCAGGTGGCCCTGCCCGTGGCAGGGGCATTGGGACTGGATGGGCTTTAAGGTCCCTCCCAACCCCTTAACATTCTGTGATTCTATGATTATATTTGACTTTTTTCCCTGAAAAAGAGGAATAAAATAGGGATTAAGGGTACTCCATATCTCAGATAATATTTATAAGTGATGCATCATGTGGCCTTGTGAGCTCAAGAGAAGAATCCAGAGCTGACACCCAGGGTGAATCCATGTGGGACCTCACTCTAAGCAGAGTTTTAGGACTCAAGTGCAGGGCCCTTCCCAAAGTGTGAGCCTGGCCCTGCTTGGCTCAGCCCCTGCTCCATTCCCCAGCCACAGAGCAGTGCAGAGCTCTACCTCAGCCAAGGCTTTGTTTTACAGGAGTTGAGAAGACCCCAGGGATCATTTTGGCAACAGAAGTGACAGTTTTTTCTAAACAAAGCTCGTTATCTTCTCAATCTTGCTAATAATGTTTTTCTGGAGTCGAGACACAGCAACCCAGAAAACAAAGGAAGAGGCTTCACCCTCCTCCTCCAGCTCTGCTCCTGGCCAGGGAAAGGGATTTGGAACCCTCATCAGCTGGTCCAGACACCAGCCTGCTCAGGTAACATGCACTGAAAGGAGGAAAAGCTTGGGTTCAGTTATGATGCATTTTTTTAATCTAATTTTAAGCTACTTAGTGTTTGAAGGTAAAAATTCACACAGTTCATGAATGTGCTTAAGGATGTCCCTGGGTCAGGGGGTCCTGTCTGGCGCTTTCATGCACGTTTAGAACTCTTTGCTAAACTGGAATATGTCAATCAATGCATTTGCTAATTTTTAATTGTTATTATTATTATTGTTTTCTTTTAGACTGGGGCCAAGGAAGCCTTGAAATACAGCCCAGATTTATCCTTCCTATCAAACTGATCACCCCTGGCCAGGATTGTTGCCGTTTTGTGCCCACCTGAGCGCTCCATGCCCATGGTGCATGCAGAGGGTGGCTGAGCAGGGCCATGCATCATCTCTTCGGGCTGGTTTTGGCACAGAAGGACCTTTCCCGGGCAGGGGATCTTTTCTCCCTGGAGGATGCCGAGATCGAAGGAAGCCTCTCCGAAGCTCTTGAACAGATCAGAATCATTAGTTCAGCTGCAGTGAGTGAAACGTTGTCCTTAGTAATGCTTTTCATCAGATTATATTGTATAAATAAGGAGGGGGGGATAGAAACAATTTAAATTTCTGGTAAGACTTGAAGAGCAAAGTGTAAGATTTAAAAATGTGGTGACAAAATCCAGTTCCCACCAGCTGGTTTTCCTTCAAAGATATTTCAAGTTCATCTTTATAATAATTATAAAATAGTTATTTAAAGCATATTAAAGATTAAATGAGATTACAGGGTCCCTACCTTCACAGTGATGAGAATTAAGACCTGTGGGATGACAAATTCCAGAGTTTTATCACGCTGAACATTTGTTGTAAAGGTGGATGTGGGAAAATGAACACTGGACTGCTACAAAAACTTAATTTTGTGGGGTTCTGGCAAACCAACTCATTGGCAAATGTCTCTCCCTGTGCCCCAGGACTACCAGACCAACGACAACGACCAGGCTGTGGTGGAGATCTGCATCACGCGGATCACCACGGCCATCCGGGAGACCGCCTCCATCGAAAAGCACGGGAGAGCCCTGGTGGCCCTCTGGGAGTCGTGTCTGGAGCACAACCTGAAGCCCTCTGGGAAAGACGAGGATGCCCCACATGCCAAAATTGCATCTGACATCATGAGCTGTATCTTGCAGGTAGAGCTAGGCTGAAAGCAGGGAGCGCTGGGCGCTCGTTCCCGATTCGGTTTTGGTTTTTTTAATGTTTTTATAACTCTTTTTTTGGATGCTTGTGAGTGGTTATGTTTAAAACTAAGAGCTTGGAGAGTCGCACCGTTACTGATTCCTCTTCTCTTGAAGCCATTGAGGTAGCTCATGGAATCATGGAATGGTTCGGGATGGAAGGACCTCAAAGCCCACCCAGTGCCACCCCTGCCATGGACAGGGACACCTCCCACTGTCCCTGGCTGCTCCAAGCCCTGTCCAACCTGGCCTTGGACACTGCCAGGGATCCAGGGGCAGCTACAGCTGAGCTATAAAAGTACATTTGCTGCTCTCCGAAACAGAGCTTTTAATGGCAAGTTCCTTTGCATTAATTTCAAAAAAAAAAAAAAGGTATAAAATGAGGCTTTACAGCAGATGTGGGGACAGTTGGAACAATAACGAGTATCTGCCAGCTGGGCTGGATCTCAGGCAGGTCTCTGTTGATAGCAGCAGCAGGGAAGTCCCCAAGGTTTGCAAACATCACTGTATCACTTTATTGAAATCTGCTCTTCATTGTCACCTCCACATGTTCTAAGTGTGCCTTCCTGCCCTGATGTTTATCATGGAGCAAATGAAACCTTTCTCCTTCCCTCTGAATTCAAAACTTTTCTTAACTAAGGATTTTATCTTTATTATAAGGGAGAGGGGGGAAAAAAAAGAATTGTTCTTTGGAATTTTGTTAGATCTTTTAAATGCTAGTCAGAGAGCCAAGCCTTATCTTCCCATTCTTTGTGTGGAGTAGCAGAGCAATAACTTGGAGCAGCATTTGGCTCTTGCTCAGTGGTGTCTCAGCCAAACATAACGAGGCATTATGTTGATTTAAACATGCTGCTGCAGAAAGCTCCATTTATTTGAAGGGCTTTTCTCATTAAAGATGCAGCTTTTGGTCATATGACGGCTGCCAGAATTAACTGTCTTGACACCGAGGGGTGGCTGCAGCCCCTTCTTCCTTAGGGGTCTCTGGAAGGGAGTGTCCACTGCTTGGCAAGTCTCTGTTCCAAGGAAAAATCCTCAGGCCCACTCAAACTCTGTGGAGTAACAGATTTGGGGTTTCTCAGTCTAAATTTATTCTATTCAGAGCTGCTCCAGAATGAAAGTCCTGAAAGTCTGCTCTGCCTCTTTTTGTTTGCGCTGTTCTGTTGCTGTCTGAAACATCTGGGTTCCAGGGGTTGCCTGGGATTTCAGCTGCTAATTAAACATAATCACATTGCAGGGTTATTTTCAGAAACAGGGATGTGCTCCAGTTTCAAAGAGCTGCTCAGAAGAGAGTGGGGAGCACAGCACCGGTTAGGGAGGCTCCAGAGGGAATGTAGGTCCTCAGTGACCCACGAACGTGTCCCGCTGCTGTGGGAATTGAGCAGGCAATGGATGTGTGTGGTTTGTACACACGATTTTCTGTACAAATAATAGCAGGAAACCTTTTCTGGCCTTCATTCAAAACCCAAGTGTGCACTCAGGGACTCTGGGATTCCTCAAGCTTGGAGCCATTTTAGGCAGAGGAGTTTGCACTCTTGAAAAATCTCAGTGTTCAGAGAAATTGGCTGGAATTTCCCAGAGAAGCCGTGGCTGCCCCTGGATCCCTGGAAGTGTCCAGGGCCAGGCTGGACACTGGGGCTTGGAGCAGCCTGGGACAGTGGGAGGTGTCTCTGCCCATGGCAGGGGGTGGAAAGAGTTGAGTTTTAGGGGCCTTTCCAACCCAAACCATTCTGAGATTCTGTGAGTTTAAATTAAAAAATGAAGTCTTAATGCTTACAGAATAATTAAATATCAATACTAAAGCTATTACACTGTGAGCAAGTTCCCAGTTAGTGGGAGTGGCTGCTCCAAGGTGTTTCCTGTGCTTTGGGATGATGGATGCAGCCTCTGTCTTCCCGGGCAGCAGCAAACAGAACATGCCTTGTTAGAAATGCTAACATTTATTTAGTGCACTATGTCTTATATATTTTATTTATATTTATGCACCACATATTTATTAGTGCACTTTTGCTTCCTCTAGCAGAAGACAAAAATAGGGCTATTCTTAACATTGCCTGCTGCATTAGTTTTAAATTTCTGTGTTTGCTCTTTCTTTGACGCCTGCCTTCAGTGGTGGTACCAAAACATGACCTTTCTTGACAGGATTTTCGCTCTTTTCCCCTTGTTGCTTTGAGTTCTGTTTCCCTCCTCTGCCCAGCACGAGACTTTTATATTAATATTTTTTTCTTTTCATGTTTTTGCAGAATTACAACCGGCCTCCAGTGATGGCCTTGGCTGTGCCAGTGGCAGTGAGGTTCCTGCAGAGGGGCAATAAGGAGCTGTGCAGGAACATGTCCAGCTACCTGTCCTTGGCTGCCATTGCCAAGGCAGAGCTGCTGGCTGAGCACACAGAAACCATCCTCAGCAGCGTCCTCCAAGGTAGGCCCAGCCCAGGCTTTGGGGTTAACCCAAGCCTGTGACCGTCAGGTCAGTTAGGCTGTGTTGGACATGTCCAGAACCATTATCCCATAGAATCCATCGATCCTTAGGGGTGGGAAAGGCTCCAGGATCAACCCAGCCATTAAACAAATCAGGTGTAAAAACATATGAGATGTATAAAGCAGACCCATGGAAATCTCCATGAATGTGATCAAATGTATTAATCACACTCTGATAACAGACTTTCTCAGGGAATATGTGAATTTACTGCACCTCTGGAGGTTTTGGTATGCATTGACTGCCCCCCAGGGCAGGAAATACATCTTTCCTCTTAAATATTCCCTGCTAATGGACTCCAAATTATCAGCCCTGATATGAGGCACCAGCCATGGAGCTCTTATCCTTCCTCTTAGTGTCACTGGCAAGGCTCCAGAAGAGAAATGGCGATGAAATTAATCCCATTCTGTGGTGGAATAGTCAGATGGAAGATATAAAAGCTTTGTAGTGGTTCTTTAATTTTGCCAACGTTATTAGCTTTATATAGAACAATGTTGCTAATCTCTTTACATTTTATTTTTTGTGGTTTAAAAAGCCAAAAATATTCATTCCTCTATAAAAGGAAGTCCTATTGAATTGGAGTAATAAAGTTCACAATGTTTGTTGCAATACAGTGCTACTGCAGTGGTAAAATCACTGTTCTCCTTCAAGTAAGGGTAAGAGCAGCAAGTAGCAATGTCTAATTATTAAAAGATCGTTGTTACGAAGATGTTAAGCCCTCAAATAAAATGCGTGCATCCTGTATTAATTAATTTACAAGTTTATTAATTTATAAATTTATTCTTTTAAGACTTATTATTTATGTGCTAACATTGTGCACTGCCGCTTGTGACTGTGGGGGTGGTAAAAGAAAGAAATAGTGGATATATTCATGGTTTTGGGCAAAGCGATTCGCACCCACAAGGGAAGGTTTGAGCACGGTCGAGCTGTGTACTTGTGTTCTGCCACCAGCAGATGTTGCTGCGGGTATCGGTTTGGGAATCCAGCCTGCGAGGGGCCGCTCGGAACAGGCAAAATTATTTGTTTTGCGTAGTGACTTCGTTACGCTGCCCGTAATTCGCGTTTCAGGCATGAAAAGCAGCGTTTGCGGCGGGCTGGGAACGGAGAACTGCCCCGAGAGCGTTTGCTGAAGGCAGCAGGAGGCAGAGGCGCTGAGGATGAGTTTCCAGGGCAGCTTTTGGGGACAAAGCCGCGTTGTGGGGCTGCACAGACCGGGCTCGGCCTCGCCGCGCCAGGCAGAGCAAACTCTGGCCCCTTGCCTGCAAACCTGGGAGGGGAACTGGAGGTTTTCATTACTTGGGGCAACTCTTGGCTGCGTAACCAGGTTCTTATCTTACTAGCTAAAAAAGAGCCCTTTGGAAAGGGTTTGCTCTGCCCGGTGAGCGTGGGCGCTGAACGCGCCGGTGCTGGCCCCGTCCGTCGGCACGGGGGTCACTCGGGTTTATTGGTTTATTCCCCTTCTCAGGACGGCAGCAGCTCTGCCCCGTGATCCCAGTGATGCCTTGGAGAGGCTGCCCTGGAACAGAGGCTGGGCAGAGTTAAGGATAAAGGGCAGGGATTCATGGAAAGACCTTCCCAGGGCACACCGTGGGCAGTTCAGGAGCCTCGCCGAGACTACACCCAGGATGGACACAGCCACGCGTTTTTGGGACAGATATAAGTTTTGTCTATTTGCGTATCAGAGGTTAATTGTCCAATTACAGCTTCAGGTAATAGAGTCCCATTCTCTCAGTTTGCTCCCCCCAACTCACTTTGGTTTCCATTTCTCAGGGCCTGAGACAGTGAGGTGTCCTTGATTCTCAGGCCTGGAGAGGAATTGTTGTGTCTGACCAAAATGGGAAAAGCAGTAGCTAACACTCTGTATGGAGCTCAGAGTTACACACTAAAGAATTGCAGGATTACAAATATATGAAAATATAAAAGCTAAAATCCTAAGGCATCACCAGAGCCCCGGGCAGTTCGGGCATCCCGTGCTGCTGGGCTGTGCCCCAGCCTCGCTCCTCCGTTTGTGTTGGGACTGCAGGAGCTTCTCCATAGCTGGAGCCCAAATTCCCCCCGAATACCGTTTCCTCGGTGTTTTCCAAACCGTTGGCAAAGGAAAGCAGAGTTGAGTGAGGAGGGAAAGAGAGAGGTGTGCAGGTGGAGGTGAGTTGTGGTGCTGGGCTGTGGGGAAGCCGTGCTGGCCCTGGGAGGTGGCAGAGGAAGAGCAAAGCTCTCGGGAGCAGGGAGGTTTTCCAGCTGAGCCGGTGAGGATGGAAGGCCTGGCTCTGCATTTGGTCCCGTGCCAAACCTGAGCAGAGACAGGAGAAGGCTCCTGCCAAGACAAAGCATTTCAGGTATGAGCTGCAGAAAGAGAAGCAGCCAGGAAGGATTTCTGGGGATCTTTTTGAGGGTTTTCCTTTTCTTGCTGCATTTCATGGACATTTGTTTTCACTTAGTGGAGGGCACTGAACAGAGGGAGGATTCGAGAGTGGTTTTGCCCTTGCACAATGTTGGGACCCCGAGTGTTTTTGTAACTCTGAAGATCTGGGTTTTGGCTGCCAGAGATGAACAGAGGTAATATTTCATTGTTCCGTAGCTAAGGTTATTTGCAGATATTACTTAGTGAGGGGTTTTTGTCAAGTTTACTGCCAAGCGTTTATAACTTAGCTACATTTTTATTGCAGGGTAACAGGAGAAATTCCAGCAATCAGAGCAATTCTTTTTCCCTTAAATAAGCAGTGCTGCCAAAACTTTGGAGCAGGTCGTATAACTTTAGGTATGAAGCACGACCCCCTTGAATGGCACGGGAAAGTGGAATTTTCCTTTTTTCACTACTTTTGTATCCAGGCAGCAAGGATCTGTCATGGTCAGGAGGAAGCGTTGCAGCAACATGTCAGGAAATTTGTCAAAATGTGTTCTTAGGACATCTGTGGAGAATGAGAGAGGCAGGGAAACATGGGAACAGAGAAGAAGGATGGGCTGCTTCCAGGGAAAATAGGAATTGCTTTGAGTAAGACATTCTTCATGACAACTTGTTCAGAGGCTTCAACAGGTAGCAAGTAATGGTTCTTGTTGTAAATGGTTACATATCCAGTGAGTAGCTATTCATCATTCTCTGCTTGTGCTCTTTTTTTCATGAAAATCATCAGCAGTTTCTTGGCTCTCTGCAGCTGCTGTTATGCTCTGTATCCAGCCCTAGGCTTTTAGTGGATTTGGGATAAGTTTGTGTGAGAGAGAAGAGAATCACTGGCACTGAGCAGCAATTCTATCTGGTACAAACCCCCTGAGGGCAGCAAACAACTCCAAATGTGCCTTAAAACCTGGCCCCAGAGGGCCTGCTCTGCTCCTGTGAGATGCTGCTATTTATGTTTTCTCCATCAGCAGCTAAAACGGCATGGTTCAAAACATGGAAAAAGTCCCACTTGGGACTTAGTTCAGAAATTTGGTTTACGAGAAGAGTAGAGAGTTTTAGTGTAGTAAAGTATCTTTATTTACAAAACAACTTTACAAAAATAATTTCAATAAAATTATCACAAAGTCAATGTACAATATAATACAGCTGCATTTTCTCCCAATGTAACATCAGATTATGATGGGGAATATTATTTTTATATCAATCAGTGGCATAAATAATGCTTTAAACAAGGAACTAGCTTTCTTAGAAGTCTACACATTACTAGCAACGATTAATAGACAACACACTTCTTGACTTGGGTGGTTCCTCTGTAAAATTCACATTAACACTACAGAACCCAAGGATTGGAAGAGCCTGGAGGGAGCCTGGAATGGTGTGGGTTGGAGTGGACCTTAAAGCTCATCCCATTCCACCCCCTGCCGTGGCAGGGACACCTCCCACTGTCCCAGGCTGCTCCAAGCCCTGTCCAGCCTGGCCTTGGACACTTCCAGAGATCCAGGGGCAGCCACAGCTGCTCTCTGTTCTCCAAAGCTCAGCAGGGATGTCGGGAGCCCTGTTTGGCTCCTGAATGTCCATGGTGACCCTCACTATACACCAGAGAACGCTGCACTGGAGAGACAGAGTTGCCTGACCGCAGGAACAGCTTTTCCAATGCCGCGCCTTCATCCGTGGGTGTGTTTTCAGTGTTTTGCCAGGACAGCAGGCAGAGATCGAATCCCATCTCCGCAGTACCTTGTTCTGTGAACCTGCAGCGCTGAAGTTCCGTGGGAATTCCAGAGCCGAGGGCTCCTGCAGCTCTGGTTGTTGTGATGGTGACGTTCAGCTCTGTGAAATCCGTTCCCTGTGCGGACACCAGGCTTTAGGACACGTACTGGGCTCCTCCGTGGGGCAGCACCTCCGTCACCCCCCAGCCGACGACGTTGCCCCGGGTGCCACAGGTGTCCCCCCCGCTCTGGGCTGTCACCTCCGCAGGGCTGAGCACACGGTCCCACAGGTTAAAGCCAGTCAGCTTCCCCGAGAAGGCCAGAGCTTCGTCAAAGCCCCCTCCCACGCAGCAGCCGTTCTTCTCCTGCCCGAGCTGCAGGATGCCTCCGTCGGGAACGGTGTGGGCAGCAGCCACGTCCAGGGCGCTGGCTGAGAGCTCGCCCTGCGCCCACAGGGATGCGGATCCGTTCTCCGAGCTCCAGGCGCCGCAGAGGTGGAGCCACTTCCCAGGAATAACCACGTTTTGGGCAGCTAACTTGTGCTGGGCACCCCCCACAGCGAGCACGGCCGAGTCCCGGCTGAGGTACAGCTGGATTTCGTAGGGATTGAACTTGGTTCCGTAGGAGAAGACAATGGTTTTGTCCAAGGCCTCGGTCACCTTGAGCCAGGCGCAGGCAGTGAAGGAGCGCAGGCTCATTCCAGCGCTCGGGTGGACACTCCCAAAGATCTTCCTCGAGCGCATGGGGAACAGAATCGCGGTTTCACAGCCTGGAAAAGTTCAGAAGATTGTCAGGTAAATAAGAGCTGGTTTATTTGTACTTGCACAGTTGGGACTTCTGACATATCACAGATTTGTTATGGTTGGAAAAGACCTCTGCGCTCACCAGGCTGTGGCTGCCCCATCCCTGGCAGTATCCAAGGCCAGGCTGGACAAAGGCTTGGAGCAACCGGGGATAGGGGAAGGTGTCCCTGCCTGTGGCAGATGGGACTGGAACAAGATGATCTTTAAGATCCCTTCACCCCAAACCATTCCATGATTCTGTGAAGTCCAGCTGCCAGCCCAGCACCGCCGTGTTCACCACTAAACCAGGCCCTCCAGTGCCACATCCACCTGTTTTTGAACGCTTCCAGGGATGGGGACTCCATCACTTCTCCGGGCAGCCTGTCCCAAGGCCTGATCCAGTGCTCGCTTCCAGGCTTCCCAAAGGCAGCTGAGAGCTCAGCTCATCCAGTGGGATGCAGGAACCCACCCCAGGAGGATTTGAAGGAGCTGTCAGGGCTGATGGAGGAATTTGCTGGACACTGTGGCGAGGGATAATCCGGCTACAGGAATCTCTTGGCTCTTGCCTGCCTGCACAGGTGGGGCACTGTACAGTCCTGTGACATCCAAAGGGTTAATGCAGCCTGTCTGCCCTGCTGCTTCCCTTGGGCTTCCTGAGGCTCTGAATGGAGCACCACCTCCTGGGAGAGGGACTCTTTTAGCCCTTGAAATTGGGTGAGCCTCTGGGTGCCACTGAGGTGTTGTTTTATCCTCTGTTCTAAGCAGGCAGTAGTGAAAACACCGACGTTGTGCTGGGGAAGGGGTCAGGGACCCCCTCAAACACAGGTTTGGATACCGTGGCATTCCCAGGACAGGGGGAGGCTGTGCATTTTGGATACCGTGGCATTCCCAGGACAGGGGGAGGCTGTGCCTGGAGAAGGGAACTGCTGGGTGGCTGTGCCATGGATAATAGGGCATCAGGGCACAGAAGCTTCAGAAAAGCAGAAAATGTTGGCAGGAACGTGTTGAGATGGGCTTCCTTATTTAATTAACACAATGACTCCCTTTCCTGGCCCTGCCTTTAGGATTTTTTGGTCAGGAACATTCATGGGCACTGGTTAAACAGGGGAAATTATGAGACAACTGATACTTTTAAACCAGCTCTTCTCTCATGTCCCATTAATCCAAGTGCTGAGAATAGAAATTAGATTAGTTAAAACCACTAACAGAAATTTATGCAACTTGGGAAAGCAACTGGTGGTCACTAAAGCCAAGGCATTTCTGGTGGTTTCTGTGCTGTTCCCTGGTTGTCCCTAAGTTAATATCCAAGGTGGCAGGAGGGAACCAGCAGCCCCCTCTCCAATTAAGCTGCTTCATTTCCTGTTTAAAGAAGCTGGAGGATCTGAAATGTCTAAAACGTGTGTGGAAATTTCTGCTCCCGGGAATGAAGGACTCTTTGTGCCCTCAGGACTGAGCTGCTGTGGTATTTCATGGGCTGCTTCCCTCCGGCTTTGAGCAGATTTTACATCTCCCATTGACCCTTTTGAGGAGGGGCAGGGTCAGTGAGCAACTGCTGGGGATTCTCCTTAAAATGCTACTTAGGAGCACTATTGTGAAAAAGCTTTTAATTAGCAGGCTTTCAGGCTTTATTATCAAAGCCCAAACAAAATTAAAACCAGCCTCAGTGAAGAACAAAAAAGTGTGATTAGAAAATCTCTCAACAGTATGGCTGGCAGTAAGTCAAGACGTGAGAAATTAAAGTCAGTTGCTAAAAATTCCCTTGGAAAAAAATATCCAGAGGGATACTCTGGAAGTACTTAAAATGTAGCCTTTAAATTAAAAAGTATGGTTGTTTTATGTAAAATCACGTGGGAAGCAGTGGAAATAAACTGAATTTCCATTGATGATCCTCAATGCAGATCGAGTTTGTTGCCCTCACCTAGTGCAGAGTAGCTGCTGGGGCTGGCTGGGTTACAGGGAGATAAGGCATGAGATCATGCTCTCTGCAAGGTTTGTGTTTGGGGAAAAGAGGAATATGCTCAAAGATCTCCTCCCAGTGCACAGAGATTTCTGAGGTGTTGTGATCCAGCAATGAAAACAATTCACTTCTAAAGCTGAGTCCGTGCCCTGCATGAAAGGATGGATTCAGGTCAGACCGTGTAAGCTGTGATGTAAATGATGTTGTGGCTGTGTTGTTGCCTGTGCTGTAGCAATTAGGGGCCGCTCCTTTCTCTCCCCGCTGTAAGAGTTCAGCCTGGAGATGCTGCACCCCCTCCTTCCTACGCACCCACCCTCCGGGGGTAGATTTTGGGGGGGATTTAGGTCGCAGTAACTTGTATTTGTGGATAACAGAGCCATTTATCAGCAGCTGGAAGCCAGGCGGTGATAGCTCACTGGTGAGCAGGGTGACTTCAGTGCACTTTATCTTGCACAGGGTAATTCTGCACCCACGCTTTAAACAAATGAGGGGCTGCTCTGCCACACCCAAGCTGCTGCTTTTTTGGGTGTCTTGCTGCACTGCACAGGAAAGCCGACTTGGGATTTGAGGAATGAGCCCACCTTTCTATGGCCACCTCACTGACCAGTGCAAATGTTTTGGAAGGGGAAAGATGCCCCAAACAACAGCAGCACGGGTTACTGAAGGCTCCCTGCCAGAGGGAATATTCTGGCCTGACACTGCGTGCAGGGAATGTGCCCTCCCTGCCCTGGAAGTGTGCTTGGCTGGCTGGCAGCAGCACGTCCAGCTCCTGGACGGTGCAGCTGCTGAGGAGAGGTTAGTTTAGGAAGAGGAAGGAGTGGGAACGTGCGGGAGAACAGGAGAGCTCTGTGCCTGGTGAGAATGCATAGGAGTCACCAGCTGCGAAGGCAAAAGGTGAGAGAACATAATCTGGATGTCTAAAATACATTTGCTGCTCTCTGACAATGGCTTTGATCTGGGAGAGCCTGGAGGAGGTGGGATCCTGGCTGGCTCTGCCCTGCACAAGGACTTTGATGAAACCTTTCTTTGATCCCGCGTTTGAAAAGCTCAGTGCCTCTTTTTCCACAGGTTCTGGGGTTCCCCCCTTTATGCACAGCCCGTTCAAAGCTGCCTTGCTTTGAACGAGCTCCAAAGGAGCCCCAAAGCTCCTGAGGTTGCTTTGGAGTCATTGGAGAGGAGGTGCTCAGGAGGGGGTTTGTGGATCCCTGTTTGGAGGGGCTCTCACGCTGCACTTACCTGCTGGCAGCAGGTGCTGAGCTGCCCATTGCTGTGACGCCCTCAGCTCTGCCCGGGTCTGCTGCAGCTCCTTCCACACCGAGTTCAGGATGAGATTGTCCCCTCTGCTGGCATCAAATTTATCCTGCTGCAGAGCCGTTTCCTGCGCCTGCTCCTCGGCCCTCCTGCGCCAGGCGCTCTCCAGCCAGCCCAGCCTCACGGACACGTTGTGGCTCAGCTGCAGGACGTGCTCCAGAACCTTCCCTTGCTCCGACTCCCGCAGCCTCCTGGCTTCCTCAGCCTGGTCCCTGCTCCTCACAAGCACCTGCTCCACCTGGGACACCATGTGGGAGGTGGCAGTGGCGAAGGTGCCCGCCAGGGCGGTGGTGAGCTGGCTCAGCTCTGCCTTCAGCGTCTGCACGTCCACCCTGGGGAGCTCGTCCAGGGCCTGCAGCACCATGTTCTCCTTCATCTGTGAGTTCTCCAGCATGATGAACAGCTTGTCCCACTTGCTGTGCTCCCGCTGGCAGTCGCACGAAGCAGCTGGAAGGGAACATGCAGATGCTGCTATTCCTTTGTAGTGAGCTTTAAACGGGAGTGTTTGGCAAAATCTGGCTCTGTGCAAGGCTTGTGTCCTCCAGACTGTCACAGAATCAGGGACTCACAGTCTGGTTTGGGTTGGAAGGGACCCTAAAGACAATCTGGTTCCACCCCCCTGCCATGGTGGGGCCAGTGCCTTTCCCTCTGTGTCAGGACAGAACAGTGCAGTGGTGTGATTACAGAGATCCTAAACCCCTGCGACAGCAGCAGCCTTCTGCAGGAAAACTGAGACATAAGGAGCCTAAAGCACAGCCCAAGACACCCCATCCAAGTGCTTTACTGCCCATAGTAATCTACTGCTACGAGCATGAGCTTCTCCCTCTGAAAAAGGTAAAATATATTTGCAGTAGTAACTCTTACAAGAGGTAGGCAGCAACAAAGGCAGTTCTGCGCTGAAACTGAATTTGGGTTAAATTTACTTACCTTCCTCAGTCCCAGGGGCTGGACCTTCGATTTCATTCTCCAGGTTCACGTACATGAGCTCGTAGTCATCGTCTCCATCCACGACGGAGCCAGAAGCGCTGAAAACACAGAGCAGCGCGAGCAGAGAGAGGAGTTCCTGGGGCGGCATTGTCCTGCCCGCTGCCTGAAGAGCCCTGGGCTGGGTGAGCTGCGGGGCTGCCGCAGAGCCGGGACTGTGCGGGCGAGGCGCAGCCAGCCGCTAATAAAGGCTGCGAGCGCCTCGGCCCGAATGAATGAGCGGCCGCGGTGCCAGCGCTGTAACCGGAGCGCTCCTGCCTCCTCTCTCGCCGCGAGGGGAAAGGGGCGTGCAGCCTGCTCAGTCCCAGCCCTCCAGGTTTGCCTGCGGGATGCTCTGACTGGCCGAGGGCAAAATCGGGGGAAGCTGCGCTTGCCCCGAGGGCGGACCGGGACGTGCAGCAACGCGAGGGGCTGGAAGCGCTCGGACTGCGCTGGCGGAGTCGGTGGTGTTGTTTTGTGTCCTTTGTGGAAAAGAAAGTGTTCCCTGCAAATGCGGTTTGTGGTCGGTGCGTGCCAGGGCTCTGGAGGGGATTGGTAGAAAAATAAACATACCTGGAGTTGTTTTGGATACACGTGTCTGGTTTAGCTAAATAGTGCAGCTTTTTTGGAGAGTTAGGCACTGTTGAATAATAAATTCTATTATACACCAACGGTTTATTGCTTTAAGCAGTAAAGGAGAACTCTTAAGGAGTTCTTAACAGCTTGTTAGGGTTCTGCTTTTCCAGCCCTAATTACACCGCCATTACTGCGTGGATAATCTGTTAGTGCTGTACCCTGTTTTGGGAGCATGTAAATCTGCAGCTGCACAATCAGAGTTGTGTCTGTTACCTTTGAAAAAGCAAAACAAGGTGTTCCTGGATGAGGCATTAATTTAGCTGAAGTATTGTTGGTATTAATCTGGTTTAAATTCTGTAATCTTATTGGTTCAATAGTCCATTAATCGTGTCAGAGATGCTTTGCTTAGGTGAGATTTGGGGTGATCTCATACAAGTTATGTATTGGCTATGAAATATCCAGAGAATAGCAAAAAACCCTTCCTGTAATTACAACTTGGAATCTGTGTTCCCTTTCCATTTGTGTCTCTGGTTCTGCTTATACAAACCTGCACTACCTGTGCCTTGGATATTGGGGAGGAATTCCTCCCTGTGAGGATGGTGGGAACAAGGTGGGGATCGGGCACAGGTTGGACTCTGATCCTGGAGGTCCTTTCCAACCTAAATGATTCCATGATTTTCAAGTAGGTATGTGCAAAACCTGAGTGATCCTGGGGGAAAAATTAGTCTTGGTGCTTGGGCTTTTGTCTTTGGAAGCTCCCTTTGGAGCGAACATCTATCTGCCCATGGGCCACTGCAGTGTGCTCCAGGGCCCTTGTTCTCCCCAGGCTCTCTGTGCTGCTGGATGGGCAGAGCTGGAGCTCAGGGCAGCCTTTTCGGAGTGGGTGCGGGGCTGACACCACCCAGCCGCGCCCCTGGGGTCCCTCCCTGCCTCATGGGCAGCCATGGAGTGTCCCCAGCTGTAGGACACTTTGTGCCGGAATTGTGTCATTCCCAGCGTGTGGTCTGCTTGGGAAGGGTGAGGAAATCTAATCTGGAAAGTATTGGGGGTCAGGGTGGCAGGGAAGGAAGGTATTTAGGGATTTGAGTGGGATGTTTTTCCATTCTCAGATAACAAACATTGTCAGGCTCTTAGTTTAGATTGAGGCAGATGAAGCAAGATTGGGAAAAAGTGAATTATTTGGAATTCCTGCTATCACCTCCAGCTGTCCAAGCTCTGGGAATCAGGAGGCTGGGGAGCTGTGTGTGCGTGAATTCCCTTGGAGAGCGTAACGGTGTGACAGACAAACAGCTCTGAGTATCCCTTGCTAACTCAAACACGAGAAGACCAGAAAATGGCCAGCTGGGTTGTGCCTGCTGACCTTTCTTGGGATCTCTGAAGAGCAGACCCAAACTGGGATATCTGGGATTATTTACACGTGTGCACACAGGTTCTTCCCTTAAAAGCAATTCCATGTCAGTGAGGTCACCTCAATCTCGCTGCAGAGGGAGGGGGTTGCTCTGATTGCCTTTGCTTTTCATTTATCTTGGTTAGGGAATATCAGCCCAGCAGTGTTTGCTGCAGGAAACTGCTCAAAGCTGCGCTTGCACAAAGTATTTCTTGTTCGGAGAGGTTTGGTGGCTGCAGTCCATCATCTGTGATTGCATCACTCCTCTCATACACCCCACACTCCAAATGCTCGTTTGCCAGACTAAATAATCAGTCTTCCTTTCCAGATCCCTTCCTATCCATGACATCCCAGCTTAGGCAATAGCATGGCTCGGGTCGGTGTCTTTCCTTGCTTAAAGCTGTTATTTCTGTTACTCCCTCTTGGATTCCTTCCCATCACGCTTCTATAGCTGAAAGGAAATTTGCCTGTCCAGGAATATGGGAATTTCACCTTTTGCAATCATTGCTGAAATTCGACTGGAGTGTAAGGGCTCTGCTCCATGTGGGCAGAAAACTTCCAGTGCAAACTAAGCAAGGGCAAGTGCAAAGAAAGGACTTAGTGCTGGAAGCACAACGTCATCCGGAGAGAGAAGAATTGTTGGTGTATTCAGTACAAAATGTTTCCGTTTCGAACTATGACATGAGCCTAGAAAAGTTCCAGTGAATCCATCCTCTTTCTTTTTTGTCGTTAAGTATCCTGAGTTGGAAAGGACCCCCAAGGATCATCCAGTCCAACCCCTGGCCCTGCACAGACACAAAAACCTCACCCCATGCATCCCTGGGAGCCGTGTCCCAACACTCCCGGAGCTCTGGCAGCCTCGGGGCCGTGCCCATTCCCTGGGGAGCCTTCAATCAGTGCCTGGGGGTCAGTGCCCACCACCCTCTGAGGGAAGAACCTTTCCCTGATCTCCACGTTCTCCCCTTGGGGGAATTGGTGCTTGGCATCAATCCCATGGAACGTTAGTGGTGACACTTTTTATCCAGATCCGCTGGGAACATCAGGAAGAGATTTGCCCAGGGAACGTGGTTAGAAAATGGCCAGAATGGAGCAGTTTCCTCATCTTTTCAGGGTGATTCATCAGCAAATCTCTTTCCTTTGTCTCTGGCCTTTGTGATTGTGTTGAACAGAATGAGATAAATTTGTGAGCAGGGGTCTGGCCTCACCTTTGGCGCTGCTGGGGCTGCACGGCAGGCTGGGAGCGGCCTTCGGGCAGCAGCCAGGGATTCTCCAAGCAGGATAAGGTGCAGAAGTGTGGCTGGCTGGAGTGGAGAGACACTCCTGCAAGGAAAAGGACCCCTCAGGGATCATTACGAGCTGTTGGACTCGGAGCTGTCTGAACCTGCCGTGAGTTATGTGCTCGTTTCTTGGCTAAGGGGGCGGCTGCGAGACCCAACCATGTCCTGGGGTGCATTTTCTGTGTCTGGCAAGAGCCCCACGTGCTCCAGTCTGAACCCAAAGATCCTTTTCCTACCATCCATGAACAGATCTGCTTATCTTCCGAAGTTATCCAGCTCAGATTTAAATGGGAGGAAAAGCAGCAGGCCAGAGAGTTGATTCCTCTTGGAAACCAAATCCAAAGAGGCCGTGAGGACTTCCAAGGGTTTACAAAAAGGAGCCATACTAGGTTGCAATAGGCAGATGTTTTCCATATGTTGCTCAAGTGAAACTTAAATCCATTGAGGCAGGCATGTACTGCGATGTGAAGTTATATATTTTGGTATGAGCCTGGGCTTCAAATTGAATTATGCACAGACATCTTAAGAAAACGTGTGAGAGAGGGTTTAGCGTATCTCTGTCTGTCTGCAGTTGGCTCTCTCTGGCTGCTTTCTATTCCTGGAAATGGCATCCTTAAGTATTTCTGTTCAAATGCATGTTTAGTTCTCTATTAACCAACTATTCCTTCCATATGATGCTTATTTAATTTGAAAATCTGCATCTCAGCAAAGGAGAATTATAGTTTTTGTCCTTTGTTGTTTTTGTCATTTCTTTGTCATTTCTCTCCTTCTTTCTCTCTTCTTTTGTTTCTTTGTTAATTGAAATCACACTTAGTTTGGCCTAGGACTCAACAGAGCATCATCCAAATCTGAAATCTTAAGAAGCAGCGTTCTCGTGATATTCAGAAATAAAATGATAATTAATAGGAATTAGTGGGGTTTTTTTACACAATGTTGTTACGCCTGCAATGATTTGTTCTATTTTGGTAATTTATTTGGTTTCTTGGCCCAGTATATCACTTTCTACAGTTTTATGCCTCCCTGGTTTTGTACTGACGATCCTTCAAGGCCAGGTTGGAGCAGCCTGGCGTAGGGAAGGTGCCCAGAGGAGGAGTGGAACGAGATGAGCTTTAACATCTCTGCAACCCAAACCGTCCCGTGGTTGTTGAAACTGGCGTCTCCAGGGGTGTGCTGGCGCTGTGGGGCTCTCTCCAGGCGCTGGGCACTGACTGACAGCTGGTCCCTGCTGTGTCCCCAGGGAACTCGATGCTGCTCCGAGTGCTGCCCGCGCTCTACGAGAAGCAGCCGCGGCCGATCAACGCCCGCCTGCGGGAGCTGGTGGCACCCATGGCGCAGCTGGACCCGGCCGAGCANGAAGCAGCGTTCTCGTGATATTCAGAAATAAAATGATAATTAATAGGAATTAATGGGGGTTTTTTTACACAATGTTGTTACGCCTGCAATGATTTGTTCTATTTTGTTAATTTATTTGGTTTCTTGGCCCAGTATATCACTTTCTACAGTTTTATGCCTCCCTGGTTTTGTACTGATGATCCTTCAAGGCCAGGTTGGAGCAACCTGGCGTAGGGAAGGTGCCCAGAGGAGGAGTGGAACGAGATGAGCTTTAACATCTCTGCAACCCAAACCGTCCCGTGGTTGTTGAAACTGGCGTCTCCAGGGGTGTGCTGGCGCTGTGGGGCTCTCTCCAGGCGCTGGGCACTGACTGACAGCTGGTCCCTGCTGTGTCCCCAGGGAACTCGATGCTGCTCCGAGTGCTGCCCGCGCTCTACGAGAAGCAGCCGCGGCCGATCAACGCCCGCCTGCGGGAGCTGGTGGCACCCATGGCGCAGCTGGACCCGGCCGAGCAGCTCCACCTCCTCAGGCTCCTGCACGTCGTGGCCAGGAAGAGAGAACTGGGGGTAAACCACGCTGGGAACATCCCCCTGCTCAACGCTGCCCCTCCTTTTGAGGGGTTTGTGTTTCGCAGACTTGGTGAGGGAGGAATCCCACAAGGCAGGGCAGTGCCTTCCTACACCAATTCCCTGGAAATTCTTTAATTCCATTCCAAGTTCTCCACCTAGTCATAAGGAGAACAGAGCAATGACTCTGCTGCTCCAAAAGGTTTGGGTTAAACCGTTTGTTTCCAGTGTTTTTGGCTCTTCCTCTGTCAGCTGAGTGTGAATTCCCGTAACTGTGTTTCTGTCAGAGTATGTGAACTGTATTAAAATCCATATCAAGGACAACTAAAAATGATTTAGGAACTGATGAGAACTGATAACCCTCAAAGACAAAAGGACAGAAGAAGGGGTTGTTTTATGCCCTGTGTCTGAATGTCTTTCCCACAGATGCAGCAGTTTCCCTGAATCCAAGGTGCATTAGTGTGCCTGTGTGTTTACCCTGAATTAATCCCTCAGCAGGGATTTTTACACGCTGCATCCTGCTTGGCAGAGATCTCCAGGGACTACACCCCCAGCCTCCCGAAAACTGGGTTCTTACAAGAAATGAAAACTTACCTACAGCACATTTATCATGCCGTGAGGGTCTTGCCCCTTGTTTCTCCCTCTGTTCCAGCTCCTGACCTTGTCCCGTTGTTTACTTTCTGGTGGAACCCAAAAATTTCTACAAGTACTTTAATTTACTGCATCATTGAGGAAGGCTGAGTCTTACGTTGTTTTAATCAATAAAATATAGACTGGCCTGGAGGAAGGAAAATATTTGGTAAAGGTGGTTTTTTGGGTTTGTTTGTTTTTTTTTTTTAAATTGGGCATTTCCTTACTTATTTATGCATAACTGCCATATTTTAAAGCAGAGCTTACTCTTATTCCATATGTTCAGTTGAACTTGGATTCACCTCAGCAACAGCTCCATGCACAGGTCACCAAGGGTGGAAAACTCTTCTATTAACTCAAAGTGTAGTGGCTTATTTTTACCACTCTGGTGGTTGTATCTCCTCTGGTTATATGTGTTCACAATTCAAAACAGAGATTCAATTTGTTTCTGATTTTTTACCAGGTGCTGGAAGAGTGTTTGCCATTTTTATTTGGACACCTGAGAGACCCCAACCACAGCGAGGTGATTCTAAACATCCTTCTGGAAATATCCAGCTACGAACCTGCAGCCTTGGCCCCTTTCCTTCCAACGCTGAGGGAAATCGGTGAGAGTTTTCCCAGTTTGATTGGGCAGACAGCAAAGATCTTCGGAGCCGTTGGACGTCTCGATGAGGTAAGGTGGGAAACAAAAGGACTGGGTTGGGTTTGGGATTGGGGTTGCTTTTGATCTTGTGTTAAGTAATACATCCACGTATTTCTTTCTTCGCAAGTAACCAGACTGCCCTGCAACAGAATCATGGGATGGTTTGGGTTGGGAGGGACCTTAAAGACCGTCTTATTCCAGTCCTTCTCCCTTGGCATTCAATTTGGGTGTGTATTGGCTGGGCCTTGGGTGTCTGAGCGCCGTGGGTGCAGCACAGGAAGACACCATCCTTGCTGTTTCTACTGATTTAGAGCTTTATATTCATTTAAAATTAAATTTATCTCAGAAGAATCAAAACCAGATTTAGTTTGGCTTTGTAAATCTTATTTCTGTTAAGGAGCCAAAATCCCATTGAGGCCTGGGAGCCAAATGAAGTTTGCTGTTCTCTCCTTGTTTACTTCCATCCCCCAGCAAGTTTTACTTTTATAAGATCTGCAGGTGACCACATTTAATTCTGTATTTAGTGTTTGAGAGTCAGCATTTTCTAGAAACTTTACAGTTGCTAACCAGCCAATCCTCAGCTGAGCACAGCTGGGCCCGGAGCTGAAGGGTTTCATTCGGATTCTGTGTTTGGGGTGTTGAACCAGCTCTCCCCATCTGGGTCTCTCTGAGGCTCCGTTTCCACTGAGTTCTGCTACTTCAAAGGGGCTGAATTTATTTATTTTGCCTTTTGTTGCTGTGATTGTTTTATACCGATACCAAGAAAAAGCGAGGAACCAACTGGCCCTGTTGGATTGCGTGTAGTGCTGGAAATTACAGGCTGCACAAGGTTAACAAAGACATGATTCAAAGAATATTTTCTCCTTATATTTTTAACCTGTTGGTTTACGTGGCTGCACCAATCTACTGAGTGGAACACACACAGCCTGCCCTGAGGAATTAATCTCCAACCTCCCTGGAGTAAGTGTTGAGTAGCTGGCACCATGTCCCGTGTCGTGAGTCTGATTTTTTTAGGAAGCTGCTGACTCAGCAGCATCCCAGCCCACAGGGAGGACACATTTGCCATTTGTTTGCTGTGTTTGTCACGGACATCCAGGGACCCTGTGCTCCAGACTCAAAAACAGGGATAAAAACAACACATAAGGGGTGGCAGAGGTGAATGTTCCAACAGGAGATCAGCTGCTCCTCTCTTGTTTTGCTCTCTAAAAATTAGGAAGTGTGAATAATTCGGAGTGATGGAAGATCTTAAAATGACAGAGGGGGTTGGGTTGGAAGGGACCTTAAAGCTCATCCTGTTCCACCCCCTGCCATGGGCAGGGACCCTTCCACTATCTCAGGTTGCTCCAAGCTCCTTCCAACTTGGCCTTGAAAAAAGAATCACCTCACCTTAAAGGAGAAAGAAATGCCTCCGTGGCTGATTCCTGAGCATAGGTGAGCTCATGGGATCATAAAATCTCCCAGGCTGGAAAAGACCTCCAGGACCATCGAGTCCAAGCATCTACCCACGCGTGCCACTGACGGTGTCATCTCGCAGCCCCCGTGTCAAGGCCTTCCCAAAACCCTCCCTCGTCCCTTCTCCCCCTCTTCCCTTTCCTGTCACGGAGCGGTGCCGTGGATGTGCTGCCACTTCTTCGGGAATCGGCGTCCTCTGCCCGCCAAGCAAAACAAGCAGGGAAGGAAACATCAATGGCAGTGCTGGAATTTTATTTGTTGATGTTTTGTTTCACTGGAAGGCTTGCCTGGGGAAAAAAGGTGGCAAGGATTGAGGCTTGGCCCTTGACGGTCGAGACTGTGGATCCGAGCAGCAAATCCTTGCTGGCTCCCAGAAAAAGCCTCTTGCGCTTCCAGGGACCCTGGGAGAGAGGAGAGCTTTGGATGTGAAAGGTTGCCCCTTGTTTACACACACCACTTCGGCTGGTGTCAGCAACACTCTCGGGGGGCAAGTTGAAATCAGAACTTGTCCCTTAACCATAAATTTGTGCAATGGAAAAAACATCTTGGGGCTCAGGGCAATTGGACGCTTCAATTTATTTTTTTTTTCCCCTATGTTTTGAACCACCTTGAAACTGGAGTTATTTCTGAAAGCCTTGTGATCTTTTTGTAGTCTCCTGAACCTGTTTTTAAGAAAAAAGCACAACACTTTGCCACACCTCATTGCCTGGGCTTTAGCTCTTCACCTTCTGGCAGATGTAATGCCATAAAATGCAGGGGCTGCTTATGAGAAAATACATGAATACATCAAATAGGCACTGCTGAAATAAGAAGGGGTTATGTGCATCCAAATAGGCTTTGTGAAACATTTTGGATAAGAATTGTGGCAGGGATAACAGCTGCTTTCATGTTGAGCTATTTTGCTGTAATTTTGTTTTGTATAACAGTTACATATTATATTACTCAGGCGAGTTTATTGTTCTTTTACCTCACTCCAGGCGAGTAGCAGCATTTCAGCATGGCTGGAGACTCTCCAGCTGGATCAAAGTGACAGGAAAATGGTCAAAACTGCTCCTCCATTTAGTCTGCTGCTCAGTTTGTTTAGAAAACAAAAATGTGTTTTAAATGTTAATTGAGCCTCTGTTTATCTCTTGGAGGAAGGATCGGCTTTCAAATAAATGAGGGACCGTGCACCAAAAAGTCAACCTCGTTCAAGCCATTGAGGAAAAAGCTCCTTCGTCACATCAGCCCAGCCCAGGGTGTAGCTGAGTTTTCCCCCATATGGCTGAAGGGAAGCAATTTCTCTGATCCTCTCTTCCCATTTATCTCTGTCGTGGCACGATGCAGCAGAGCTGCTTTTCCTTGAATCACGTTAACTTGTTCTTCAAAAAAAAGTCTTGCCCGTGATGCTCGGGCCACGTCCTGCCAAAGTCCCCCGGGTATTTTTATGGCCCAGCTGGATTTGGAATCAAACTTTCAGCAGTTTTGGCTCTCTGGTTACGAGGTCCCAGAAGAGAGGAGGAGATAGGGCCAGGACCCTGCGGGGTCCAGAGCACGTGCATGGCACATGAGCTCCCTGCTGGCCCTTGGGAAGAAGGAAACGGTTTGGTTTTGCCTTTGCTTGTGTTTCAGCACAGGCTCTGAAATCCAAACATCTCCCGCTTTCTGTATCAATCTGCTGAGGACCAAGTGGTTCCCTGAGTGGGGCCATACCCAGTTACCCCAGTGAAAGATCTGATGGGAGTTCCCGAGTTAATTGCTGGTTTTTCCACTGCTTTTCCCACTTGGGTGTTTTTAGGACTGTGGAACCCAGTCTATTTAGGACAGCTGTAACAGAGGAACCCTAATCTGGAGATGTTCAGATCCAGGCTGGATGTTCCCCATTCCTGGAGGTGTTGGTGGGGCTTGGAGCAACCTGGTCTGTGGAAGGTGTCCCTGCCCGTGGCAGGGGTGGGACTGGGTGATCTCTAAGGTCCCTTCTAAACCATTCTCCAGTTTTATGAAGTAGCTGAGCCAGACTCACCACAGGTGAAAGGGGAGCTTGGTGCTGCTGGGGCCCTGATCACTGAGCCAGGCTGATCTACCAACCCAGAACGTTGTAGGGCCCTAAAGAGCCTTCAGGGATCTGGCTGTAGGTCTGAGAAGGAGACAAGATGTCCTGAGCTAGGCTGGGTTAGGTAATACCACGAGGAACAGAAGTCACTTCAGTGTAACCACAGATAAGCTGAGGCAGCTGCCTCTTTGTCATCGTGGGGCAGCCACTGTTCCCCAGGGACAGTGACTCAGTCCCAGCACACAAACCCCCTCCGAGCAGCAGACAATGAATCCCTGTGTTCAGCACTGTTCTTATCTCCTCACGTTGCCCAGGAGCGAGCCAGGACGTCCCTGCTGTATCTGGTGAGCCAGCTGGCCAACATGGAGCACTCCTTTCACCACATCCTCCTGCTGGAGATCAAGAGTCTCACCGACACCTTCCCGCGCATTCTGGGCGCCCAGAGCAGGGACATTTATCGCATGAGCAACAGCTTCACCGCCATCGCCAAGCTGCTCGTGCGGCAGCTCGAGGCCGACGGCACGGCAGGAGCCAGGTACTGTGGGTTCGAGGAGGCCTCAGCCCTCTCCAGGGCTCTGAGGCAGCAGAATTCCCGTTAAGCATGTTCCCATTGCTGTGAAGAAAGCCGTGCCCCAGATATGTGGACTTAAGCAAGCTAAAAAGCATCAGTTAATAATAAATCGGTGAAGTCCGGCCTCACAATTATCACCGAGTTTATTCTAGAAAATGCCCACTGAGGGCGATGAGAACAATGGCTGGCGTAGATCCCCGATGAAGATTTGCCTAAAAAAAGTCTGAAAAAAATTCCTGAAGCATCCACAGCGAGATGTTCTGCTCGCTCAGCTGCTTCTGACTGTGCATCCTAAGGTTAAAGCGTTGTGGTGCTCATCACGGTGAGGATAGAAGTGTTATTTAAATACCTGGTGGCAGTCACTTCTAATTAGTGAGAGACTTATAATTAGAGTTGTGTATACTGCAGTGGGTCAGGAGGGCACAGAGGAATAGTGATTCTTTGAAAAAATGGGACACACAGGTCAGAAAACTCCTAACAGTGAAGGACAGCCCTGGAGCCAGGCTGAGAGCGGTGGAGCCAAAACACTGAGGTCAGTGGAGAAACAATTAATTGGTGTCCTGGGGAGAGGTGAAAATGAAAAAGGAGAGGAGAAAATGAAAAAGGAGAGGAGCCCAGGTGGAGCCCCTCATCTGACTGCAGGGCTGTGAGAAACGTGCGAGCTTCGCCTGGTGGCAGAACCCCAGCAGAAGCCAGCCCTCGTTATTCACAACCCACTGTGGTCCCTCAATTTATGCTTGAAAAAACAGTTTATTTGTTAAAATACTGTGGTAGTCATATTCCTTATTATATTCGGTGCTTAACATTTATCTCTAGAGCTGCTAAAAAAACCCAGTTAAAATCAAGGTTTTCATCAAAATCTGGCTGTTTCTTTCTAAAATTCTGTTTGTTAAGGGCTGACTGAACAGTAGAAGCTTCATTGTCTGTGTGAATGTGGTTACAGATGATTTTCTCTCTCTGCTCCTTGATTTTGTTTATTTCTTTATTTATTTTAAATTTTATTCCCTCCCCAACCCTCTGCGCCCTCGTTATCTCAACACGGCTGTGAGAGATCACAGCAAAATGCTGGTTTTTCACAGTTTTTAGCTATTTGGTTTTACATTTCAGGCCTGTATCAAGCAGAGCATCAGCTAAATCAGGCTAGGCTGAATGAGAGTTCTCTGCTGATTTAAGCAGAGTTGATTCTGACTCGTGCTTGGGAAGTGGGACCATTCCAGATGTGAACATGGAAGTGCCCTCCCAGCTCTGGAGCTGCTGCAGTCACTGAGCTGCAGTGGTTTCTGAGGAGCAGAAATCCAGAGCGTTTGTGCTGTGAAAGGAAAACAGAATTTTAAACTGTGTGCCTGGATTATAACCATTCCTTCCAAAACTCCTGTGTTTACATAAGGAGAAGCTGATTTCTTCAGAGCCATGGCTGGCCCGGCGTCGTTTGACACAGGGAATTTCACTTGCAGGGGCTGGGGAGCATAATTAAAACCAGGCCATGCTCTGCTGCTCCTTACTGTCCCAAAATTGCAAGTTATTCAGTCCCAGAGGGGCTTTTAAAGAACATACACAGGGTTTTAATGGACTTGTCCAACCTAAAGGTACAGCGTAGTCAATTAAAGGGGAAGAAAGCTTCGAAGTCCTCGTTCAGGGTAAGAACTGAGCACAGGCTGCACCAGTGCTGCTCCTCTCGGCGTTGTGGCTGCTTGGGATTGTCTTTCACTCTGAGAGAGGAGAGATTTAGGTTAAATACAAGGAAGTTCTTTACTCAGAGGGTGGGCAGGCCCTGGCACAGGTTCCCAGAGGCGCTGTGGCTGCGCCTGGATCCCTGGAAGTGTCCAAGGCCAGATTGGACAGGGCTTGGAGCAGCCTGGGACAGTGGAAGGTGTCCCTGCCCATGGCAGGGGGTGGAATGGGGTGATTCAATTTAAGGTCCCTTCCAAACCCAAACCAGTCTGGGATTCTGCTGACAATTCCATGATCTTTTCTCCCCCACTTGCCTACTTCAGACTTTCTTGTCCATCCTGTTTGAGGAGGTGATTTTCTCTCCCTTAACAATCCACAAGCAGCTGATCCATCCTTGTGGCCTCCATGTGCACAGAGGCCTGTGCCACAATCCTGGCCACAATCCCAGGTGTATTTTCCTCAATCTCCCTTTGGGATGCTCTTTTTCCCCACTGTGAGCACCCCACTGGTGATGTGCTGATGGTGCTGCTGGTCTGGAGAAATGTCCTTTATGCTAACGTGTCACCTGGACACTGAGGTGCATTCGTCCAGAGGATTTAAAAGCACGAAGCCATCAGCAGCCTGGCACTGTCCTTGGCACCGTGGTTCCTCCGTGAGCTCGTGCATCCTTCTGCTCTTGCAAACAGCTTTGGTGTAAACTGATCCTGCTCCAGCAACCTCAGCAATGCACCAGTGCCTCCTGCCAAGACTGCAAACAATGGTTGGTTTGAGTGGGGCTGGAAGGGGAGCCCAGCAGGAAGGGCTGCCAGGCATCCCCGTGGGGAGGGATGGAGCCCTCACTGAGGGTTTGGGGGGGTTGTGCTTTTGGCTTCCCAAGGAACTGATGTGAGCACGAGGCCGGTGCACGGGAGAGCTCGTGGGCACTCGGAGTTCCTCTGCTTCCCACTTGGAAATCCTGGCACCAACAGGGGCAAAAGTGAGGTGGTGGCGTGAGGAGCCCACCCTTCGCGCCCTTGGAGTGACTTTTGCTGCTCCACATATGGAAAATAGGATCCATCCACGTTTCTTTTCCAACCAGAATGATTTTACGATCTTTTAGGAGAAATACTTCCTTGTATTCCCTTCACAAAGCCATGGGCGCTCAACAGGAGAATGCTGGACAAAGAGGTGCTGTTCAAAACACCATTTTTAATTCCAAACATCACCGAGGCTCCCTGGTTGGGGTCTGTCAGTCCCAAAGCCCATCAGTCCATCAATCCCCTCTCTGTGTCCCGAGGCTTTGCCCATATTTACACAGGGAACAGAAGTTTTCCTTAGAGCTCGGCTCCCACAATGGGAGCAGTGTTGGGAGCTGTGGTGGAGTGACTGCTTTCCAATAAATTAAATCTTGTCCTACATCCCCAGCAAGATTTGTTAGGAAAGGTCACATCAAGGGTCTTTATTACAGAAGAATATTTTTCGAGTGGTCCTCAATGTTAATATATTATGAGATCTTGCTTAAATTAAAAACAAAGCAAGACAAAACTTGCCAGCTCCCCTGAGAAATATCCTGAGCTGCCTTTATCAAAACAAGTGAAAAAGTGCATTTTGTGATGCCGCATTTCTGGTGGTTTTTTAAAAACCTGGCTTTTTACAATTGGTAATTTGCAGTTTGGGGAGTTTTTAATGGGCTTCCCCACTGCGAGCATGACTTGTGTGACTCTGCTGCTTTGGAAGGGATGTGTTAAACCTCTCATTTGTGGTTTTATATATCCATGTTTTACAGATTTAGCTATTCAGATGTTTGTTCATCAGGGGAAAAAAAAGGAAATCAAACAAAGAAACGGTCAGAAGCAAAACAAACTTGTTTTACAGCTGTGGGTAGAGTTTAAAAAGTAAATACTGTCCAATGCCCCTCGATTGTCCAAGAGATTCCTGTTTGCTTTGTGCTGCCTCCATGATTTTTTGTGCCAGTTATTCCCTGCTTGCAGGAGTGAGATGGGAACGTGCACATCATCCCAGCAGGAGAGGGACAGGGGAAGGAGCAGTGATGCTCTTGCTGTTGGTCCCTGGGAAATCCAGTCCTGCTGCTGCTGCAGCATCTTCAAGGCAGAGTAAAGATACTCAAAATTCAGGTGTCCAGCAAATGGCCAAATATTCGGAGGGGGTGAGTCTCTCTGCAGGCTCTGAGCAATGAAGGAACCCAGAAAAAGCCATTTTCAAAGCTGTTTGAGGGAACCCAGCACATTTTTACCAGCAGTGTCTTTTCCAGCAGATTTCCTTTTGTCCTGCAAGATCAACAGCTTCCCTTCAAATTATTTGAAAGTTACCTTTGAATTTTATATTAAAATGCTACATATTGTGGCTGTCCCTGGATCCCTGGCAGTGCCCAAGGCCAGGCTGGACACTGGGGCTTGGAGCAGCCTGGGACAGTGGGAGGTGTCCCTGCCATGGCAGGGGTGGCACTGGATGGGCTTTAAGGTCTTTTCCAACCCAAACCGTTCCACGATTCCAGCATTCCATGATTTTAAGACTAACATAACAAATCCAAAACAAAACTACTTGTCCTGCAGTCCTACAAGTTCATTTTAAGTCCTGATTTTCTCTTTGCTGACTGGAGTCACATTGCTTAGAACTTTTCCCGACTTTCAAAAGACACTTTTCTTTCTCAGAGTTCAGTAATTCAGTAAGAACTGCCTGTACTTTGGTCTAAGCTTTAAAACCACAGAATTTTATAAAGTCTGCAAATAGCTTGACTTTTGCCTTGTGAAAATAATGCAATAAGTCAGTGTTTAGCAATTTTGAGAGAGTGGTTTGAGTTCAGATGAAAACTTTTGGCTATCAGGGAAAGAGTTGTGATTTGCTTGTGCTTGGCAGTGTCTAATCCACGGTTTTCAGAGGTGTTCAATGTTTATGATCCATCAGAGATGTTGATCTAGAAGATGTTCCTGAAAATAATCTCAGGGAATCTCTGTTTAAACGTAATTATTTTACCAGATCCAAACTACAAGTCCCAGGCAGAAACACAGCATCAGCACAATGAACACAATGTGCCAGGGTTAAACCTCTGCTTTCTGCTTCCTCAGGATGGAAAATGACCCTGAGGCAGAATGTCCTGTACCACTGGATGATTTAAAATCTGTCATGAACGGCAACGAAGAAGATGAAAAGCTCCAAGTTAAAATCCAGGCTTTTGAAGAGAAAATAAATGTGGACAACAGCACCCCTGGCTCGGTGAGGAGATACAGCCTGGGCCAGGTTTCTAAAGAAGAAAGGAAGGATATGAGGTTTAACAGGTATGGCTCTGGAAAATGTGTGAGGGGTTCAGGGAGATCAGTTTTGTCATAAAACTTTATCCAAACATGGAGGATTTGGTCTGCTCACATGATAACCACACGCAGCATAAACCTAATTTTAACCAGTTTTTGCATTCGTGAACTTAAAGGCTGGATGAAATCTTTCTGAACCCCAGAATGGTTTGGGTTGGAAGGGACCTCAAAGCCCATCCAGTGCCACCTCTGCCATGGGCAGGGACACCTTCCACTGTCCCTGGGTGCTCCAAGCCCTGTCCAGCCTGGCCTCGGACATTTCCAGGGATCCAGGGGCAGCCACAGCTCCTCTGGGAATCCCATGTAATCTCTCTCTTCTGTGCCCTAAAGGAGCACAAGGGGCAGGAAAATAACTTTATTGCGATATCACAGAAAGGAAGGTACCGAGAGCTTTTCTGGAGTGTTGTCACTAACAACATTTATCAGTGACAGCAACGTGACCCCCAGGGTCCTCGAGCTGTCCCTGCCCCACAGCTCCACACAGAGCTCTGCCCTTCCTGCTCCAGGATTTGCCCTTCCAGGCACTTCTGCCCTCGTTCTCACAGAGGTTCCTCTCCATCCCCAGCACGCGGATCCAGGGCAGGAAGAGCTGGAGGCTGGGTCCTGGTTCGGGGAAATGCTGCTGCTTGGCATTTTTATGATGTGATTGATAAAGCAGCCACGCCACTCCCGGGGTTATAAGATCCTTGCAGAGGGGCTGCCTCGGTCCGCCTGTGGCAGATGTTGGGATATGTGGATATCATTTGGATATTATTTAATTTCGTTTGCTTGTTAGAGCTGTGGCTTGAGCTTGGCGTTTGAAATGCAGATTTCCCAGAAGGTTCTTGCCCCTGGCTCGGTGAGCCACACGCTGAGCTCTCTGAGGCAGCTGCACAGAGCACGTTTTTGGGGGATTTTTGTGCCCTACCTCTATTCCAAACCCTTTTTCCCTTCCTTCTTCCCCGTGCAGGTCCAAGAGCCTGGCCCTGCACGCGCTCCGGATGAAGGGAGTGAGCTCAGAGGAGGGGCCGGACGAGGAGAACGGGGAGATCCCTGCTGGCATCTCCTTCTCCGAGATCTACCTCAGCCAGGAACACGAGAAAGCGCCTTTCGGGGTCCATCCCGAAGCAGTGCACGTGGGGAGCTCCCTGGTTTCACACCAAAGCGCTGATTACCCACAGTCAGCCATTCTGCCAGAGTCAGCCCTGGAAAAGGCCGTGGAAGGAAGGGCCGAGGCAGCCACGGGCCCTGTGGAATACCAGGACAAGCTGTACCTGCACTTGAAGGAAAACCTGGGCAAAGTGAAAGAATACGTGATGGAGATGGGCAGGAGAATTCCCATCCCTGAGCAGTGTGTGATCGAAGGTAAGCAGGATGAGCCTTTCCAGTTGCAGGAACTGGAGCTCTGTTCAGGCAGAGGGGAGCAGAGCCCCTCCAGCACAGCCCCCACGGGCTGGGAGGGACATCAGCTTTACAAAACCACGTCTTTCCCAAGTGGAACCTGTTGAAACCTTCCAGGATTCATTTCCTTCAGGGACACTGCGCATCCCTGGCCTGTCCCAGGCTCGCGTGAGGGCTCGTGTGCAGATTTCCTGTTGGCTGTTACAGGGAATGAACCCCGAGGGGTGGCAGAGCCTCTGGGCACAGGGGCAGGGCCGGGGACATTCCCAGCTCCAGGCTGAGGTCGTGGAGCTGGGTTAGACATCGGGCACCGACGTGTGCAGGAGAGTCCCCGTGCCATGGGCCCCGCGCTGGTCCCTGAGGCTCTCTCTGGGCCTGCTGGGTTCGTTTGGGGCAGATCTGGGTCTCCTTCCTCATTATCAAGTTATTAAATCTGCCGGATTGTGGCAGCGCAGGTCGGGACCCTCGGGGCAGCACATTCCAACCACAAGGCTCCTGAGGGCACACAGGGGGAGATCCCCAGAGGGCTGCGTTGCCTTGGATCCCATCTCGCCAATCCCTGGGGGTGCTTTCATGTTTTCTACTTTCATCCCTGGTGGGTCTGTGGGCTGCTCCTCTTTGAAGTGAATACGTTGGGTTGGGTTGGGTTGGGTTGGGCTGGGTTGGGAGCCTCCTGCTTATTCCCTTTGAGGTGAATTTGGGTCCATCCAACGCCTCGCTGGTGGCCATGAGCTGCTCACAGCCCAGCCCTTCCATGGGGCCACGTTGATCCCAAAGAGCAGCTGCCTCAATAAGTTAAATTTTATTTTATTTAATAAATTAAATTTTCAGTCATTTCAAGCATCACCTTCTAATACAACATCACTTCAGCTCTAGTGAGCATCAACTGAAGTTGATAAAATATTTATTTCTTTCCTTTCTCAGTGGTCAAGAAGTGGAAAAGCAGTTTCCACTCATAAAAGGGATATAATTCTTTCTCTCTATATATTTTTAAAGCTTATGCTTCTGAAGAATTTCCTAAATACCTTAAATTCCAGGTTTAGTAGTTGAACTAGTTATTTGGTAGAACTAAGGATAAAACTTGTGTTCCATAAAATTCCAGTGAAAACATGAGAGTGAACAACGTGGCTTTTGAAGTGCTGAGTGCTCTGACCTCGCATTAATGAAATCCCATATATTGAATATTTTTAAATGTATTGCTCAGTTTCCTTTCTGCAATACCTATTATGATACATCCTAGGCACGTGACTATTTCTAAATTCATTCAAACTATTGTAATTTCCTGAAAATCCTCAGCTAGCATTCCTAGGGAAATTCCTTGAGCAGGGACACATGTGCAGAGCAGAGATTTATGGGACTCGTTCTAAATCTGTTGAAGAAATGCAGCCCAGTTCATTCCACAGGGGACAGCTCTGTTAATATTCCAGATATTGCATAAACCTCTCCAAAAACCTGCAGTTATTGCACTTCAGAGATCCCCAAACTCTAACAGGGCCCACTCAAAGGCGTGTTTTACATTTCACTAACGTGTTTAGCAGAAAAAACAAGATTAGAAAATATTAATAAACATAGCTGGCTGATTTTACGTTGGCTGTGTGGGAGTTCGAACTGGAAATTTAATGTGCAAGACATGGAAGAGATGAAAAGACGAGAAGTTCAGAGCAACCCCTCATGACACAGAGCATTTGAAGGAAAGAGTGGCAAAATGTGTGGCAAGAACACAGCCCTGTGGTGAGCAAACCAGGGCAGTGCACGTTTCCCAACCTTTCCTTTCCTTGCTCAGGCCTTTCCCGGGATTTCAGGTGGCAGCTCTGGGGGGTCACGGGGTGTTAATGGCAGTTAGAAGAATTTCCAAGGGGTGATGGGCCAAATTCTGCTCTCTTAACCAGAATTCCACCCCCTGCTTGCGTTTCTGCTGCTGGTGGTGTCTGATCTGGGGCAGACTGTCTGGGAATGGGCTGAATTCCTCATTGCTCAACCCCAGGCTGGGGGCTCCTCCAAAAGGGGCTGTGCTGGTGAGGACAGAACCTTGGGAATATCCCAGTTCTCCTGTAGGACCTGTCAGATCTGGGCACTGGTGACACAGGGGAAGGTGTGTCAGGAACTGGAGGGGCTGGAAGGTCCCTTCCAACCCAAACCCTTCTGGGGTTGTCTGCATTAATTAGAGCCTCAATTTGAAGGATAAAGGAGAGTGGCTGCAGGAGCGTGAGGAAAATCAGAGACCTCCATGTGGAGATAAATGGACTCTGCAGCCTGGAAAAGCAATTTGCAATATCACCAATGACTGGGAGGATTAACTGCGTGTCTGCCCGCATCCAGGTGCTGGAGAACACATAATGAAGTTGTCAGAGGCAAGTTCAAAATACACTAAATAGGCACCTCTGCTCTGTTAAATTGTTTGTGGTTTGCAAATTGGCTTTTTTGCTCTCGAGTCAGATGTTTGCTGTGTAGGTCTTACCCCTCACAGGGTATTTTTGCTTTACAGGGTGTGATTTGCAAGCTCCTTGTTGACTTATAAGCTCATTCAATTTATATTCCATGTCCAAATGGATGCAGTATTAACTGGAGTGTCAGATTTTACAGCTGGGAAGGGCTGCAGGTTAAGAAGTGTCAGGGTGGATCCATGAACTGTCTGTGACAGTTTGAAGATGCCTCATACAGACCTTGAAAAATTGCCATGTCAGCCCTGTTGTTTAATATTTACTATTTCTGGCTGGCTGTGCCTTGGGCAGGGGAGAGCTGTGAATCGGGTGATGATCCTACAGCCGGAGCAGTGTTGGGACTGGGCTGTTGGCCAGGATTTATCCTAAAGGAAAGGGCTAAGCTGGGGGTGTTTCACAGAGCAGACAAGCTGCAACACCAGACTCACGTGCATAAGGGAATTTTTTTTGGAACAACACTGCACTCAGAGAAGGGATTTGAGCTGGGGCAGAAGGAAGGAACCCAAACCCACAAAAATCCATTTATTGGTTCAGTTCCTGCTTAGTGTGAAGCCCTGTGCCCTGACCCACATCTCTGCCATACCTGAAGCAATTTGAGGCATTTTTTTACATCGTCTTCATCACTTTAAGCCTCTTAATCGTGGAGATCTTTTCCTCAGAAGAAGAGAAAAACAAGAAGCCACCATGTTTGTCAGGCTCTTCAGCTTTCATGGAGTTCAGCAGTTTTCCTCAGCCCATGTTTCTCCAGATGGTTTGGGATCCTGTATCTTCCTGGTACCTCCAGGAGGTTGCCAATGGCAGTGGCTCAGGCCCTTCCAACCCAAACCATTCCCAGGTTCTGGGATGACTCTGTGGTTATTGGTGTCCTGAGCTCCCAGAGCTGCTTTGGGGACAGCCACACCATCCAGCTGGGATTGAGTCCTCTCGGTTTCTCCTGGCACAGCCCCCGCTTCCTGCAGGGAGCACAGGGCTCCGGAGCCACTGCAGACCCCACCTGCCGCAGCCTTGCTGCTCTCACCGTGACCCCTGCACGCTGGAGGGTTTCTGCCTTGCTCTCCTTGCCTCCCCCACCTGCCAGAATGGTGCCTCAGACCCATGGCCGTGTGTACCCTGCCTTTGGGAGTGGCTGGGTGCAGATGATTCCCAGCCACGAGCCTGCACAGCTGCTGGATTTGGTTATAACAAGGGCAGCTCCTTGTTTTCTGTTCTAGTTCTGCCCGGCTTTTAGGTAATTTGGATTAAAAAGCCATCACTAATGCCCAGAACTCAGAGCTTTGAATGTCGAGTGAGCTGCTGGAAAGAAAGCATTTGATAAAATCTGTGTGTCAAGGATGCTGGAGGATTTGCCATCTCTGGCCTCCTTTTGAAAGGATAGAGCCCTGGGAGACCAGGGAATCGTTCCCCCCTCACTCACTGAGGCCACATCCAACGACATCCAACCGAAAATACTAGAGCCGTTTTCCAGCAGTCCCTCCTGGCTCCTCGGTGCCATGCAGGAGGAAATCCACCCAGCAAACATTCCGCGGGATTCCTGGCAGAAGGCTGCCGGAGGAGGAGGCAGCAGGGGGAGCAGGTTGCAGCGTGCTGGCCCTCAATGTGGTTGTTATTATGCTTTATGTGGTACTGAGGGCTAATGGGGACCAGATGACGGCGTGGATGGAAAAGCTCATTGCTCCCCTGCAGTGCTCACCCCTGCTCCGGCCTGATAAATTCCAGAATTCCATCAGCCAGACCTTGATTGGGAACAGATGGGCCTCGGGTCCTTCAGTGGGATCACAAAGCTGGGGAGGCTCAGGAGAGCGTTCCCGAGGAGCAGCCCTGCTCTGCTGGGTCACAACAAGCGTGAGCTGGCGTTTCATCCCGCAGGACCGGCATTCCAAATGCATCCCGAAGGTGAGGGGGGCGGTGGGAATGGGAGTGCCACCACGCAGGATGGCCATCGTGCTCCTGGTGGTCCACATTGTCAGACCATGGAGAAATTCCCAGCGCCACAGGCAGAGTGTTGGGAGCGTGACCAGCTCTTCACTGGCTGCCCTGACACACGTGTGACACATCCTGGGAGCTTCACGCCTGCCCTGGGAGCACCCCTGGAAACAGGCTGCTCTCCAGGTGGGCTTTACCTGGCAGCTGGGACACTCCTGCTGGGTGGGGGCATCAACCAGAGGATTTGGACTTGGATGGGGCTTGGAGCAACCTGGTCTAGGGGAAGGAAGGGGGAGTAGAACAGGATAAGCTTTAAGGCCCTTCCAACCCAGTGTGTGATTCTGTGATGATTTCATGACTCCTGAGCTTCTGGATTTGCCCCTTGGACGTGGAGTCTGTGCTGAGTGCCTCGTTGTTGGTGTCCACCCCCATTAGAGCCCTGCCTTCTCCGTTAGTGTTGGTGGAACTCACTGGAGGTGAAACCTGGGGACTGAGTTATGCCCTGCACACAAAGTTAGTAGTGTTAAAAACAATATAAAGCAGCATTTCTTGAAGCTGCTTGCTTTAAAAATTGCCCTCTCCTCCTATAAACATATTTGTTGTTTGCATTCTTTTTGTAACCCAAAGTGAAGAGGTCAGGCAAAGGAAACTGAGGAAGCTGAAAAAGCTTAAAATTTAAAAAGTTGCATCCATTTCTTATTGGTTCCATGTTTATGTGTGAGTTTAATTCTATTTAGGAAATTTATGAGCATACTTCTACTCCTATTAACAGATTTCATTTAATAGTAAAGGATTACTAACTTAAATCATATAATGCATTAATTGTTCCCGGAGCCAGTGACTCTGTACCCTCCTGCTTTAGCCCAGCGTGTTAAAGTGGAGTAGGTAACAATTAACAGCTCTGCCAACATTCTTCTGGTTATATTTTCTTCCTTTTCCCCAGGCACAACCACTCAGTTGTGAACTTTAAAATTGCAACATATATCCCCGTGTTTCCTGTAGGAGAAACAAGTTGTTGCTTATTCCCTTGCTGGAAGGCAGAGACTTGCCAAGAGATGGGCTTAGAAGTGTTCCTTGCCTGGAGGAACGTTTCCTTGGGGCCTTGATCAGTCTTCTGGGGCATTTGGTGACTGCACGGGGTTGGTTTGTGTCTTGTGTTGCTCTTCACATGTTCTCATGTTTTAAAATCCTTTCCCTGTGCTACTTGGACGCTCCTGCCAAGCCAGGCCAGGCTGAGGAAGGAGGAGAGCTCAGCAGACAATGACAGGACAGGAGAAGATGGTCTTAAACTGCCAGAGGGCAGGGCTGGATGGGATATTGGGAAGGAATTGTTCCCTGCCTGGGTGCGGAGGCCCTGGCACAGGGTGCCCAGAGCAGCTGTGGCTGCCCCTGGATCCCTGGCAGTGCCCAAGGCCAGGTTGGACATGGGGCTTAGAGCAGCCTGGGATGGTGGGAGGTGTCCCTGCCATGGCAGGGGTGGAATGGGATGATCTTTAAGGTCCCTTCCAGCCCAAGCCACTCCACGATTCTGCTGACATTGGAATAACTGATGTTCCCTGTTACAAATGGAACCTGGTAGTTCATTGCAAGCTGCTGAAAAATGCGTGTAGCAAACGTGGGCTGCTCATCAGGCAGTGCCAAATTCAGCACATCAAACAGAGCAGAACAGCCCTGAGTAACGGCTCAGCTCATTCCAGAGGCTGGGAGATTGTCTGGGAAGGAGCTTTCTGCAGTGGTAGTGACAAATGAATGCTGTGGTTTTCCAGGAACTTTGTGCTCAGCCAGCAAGGACTCTGGTCTGGAGCTGACGTTGATTTTGGCACGTGCCCTCCGTGTGCTCCTCAGAGTCACCCACAAAACCTTGCTAAGCGCTTTTTCAGGAGCTCCTGTCTCTCCACAGATCCCTTGTCATTGTTTTAGCCCGCAGCATTCAGGAATGTCCTTCACAGCCCATCAAACATGATCCTACCTGGGCGCCTTTTCTCTGCTGCAGCTCTGCCCTTTCTGCTCCCAAGTTTCTTGTCAATCCATGTGTTTGTAACTGGAAGAGTAATGGCTGTATTCCAGGGAAGAGGAAGGATGGGATGCCTGCTCCTCTTCACCGTGGTTTAGGGTCATTTTTAGCTAAGAGTCATTTCCCATCATGAAACATCAACTTTTCACATGCACGGCCCAAGGCCAAGCCTCCATTTCTGGCTGAGTGCATCGAGTGAAGGTTTTTTAGCATCTGTGAGGGGTCGGCAGTTTGGAAGAGCATCTGTCAGCAGCCTCCTTGGAAACCTCATTTTGTGCTTTCCTGTGCCCCAGCACTTAGGGTGGCTCTAATTGACCCCTTTGGCTTCCCAAACTCCTCTGTTATATTGAACATGAGCACTGGCAGCTTTGGGTAAGAACCAGTACGTTTGGGTGATTAAACTCAAGTGTTCCCCATAGCCAGTGATCCAAGTGTGTGGATTTTATGTCATGGATTCAAGAGCAGTGAATTTTATGCCATGGATCCAAGAGCAGTGGATTTTTGCCGCTAATCCAAGAGCAGTGGATTTATGCCCCATTTTCTCCTGCTGGGGTGAGTGTGTTGCTCATGGCCGTGGTGGGACAGTGGGAGGGTCGACACGGGCCAGCTGTGCAGGGATGTGACTCAGTCTCGTGCTGCCCTGGTGAGTCACCGTGGGGAGAAGGGGGAAGGAATAAAAGGCTCAAAGAAAATCTCCTAACTGGAAAAATGAGTTGTGACTTTTGAGAAAACGTGACTAAGCGGAGACAGTTTCTGGATCTCCTGACAAGGAGAGGCTGAGAGCAGAGGCAGCCTGTGTGTCCAGCCACAGACTAGCTTGAAATGCTTGTTTTTAACATTTTCCATCTAATCAAGATGTGAAAGGATAGGAAGGAAATGTAATAAATTCAATATTTCACATAAAAATGTGACATATGAGGAATAAGTTTGCCAGAGGTACAAAAGGATGCATTGCTAGAACAAAGTGTCAGTGGTCAAGACTGTCACTGAAAATGCAGAAAACCGAAAAGTGGGATACTGGAATCTGCCAGGAATGCTACAGAGAGGCCAGATGGCTGTGAGGCTGGGAGCAAACCCTCCAGAAGCTGGCAAGGGGAAACCATTTTATTATCCTTTGACAAAGCTGTTTGAGTTTGCTGAGGAAATGGCTTCCCACTGCCAGAGGGCAGGGCTGGATGGGAGATTGGGAAGGAATTGTTCCCTGTGAGGGGCTGAGGCCCTGGCACAGGGTGCCCAGAGCAGCTGTGGCTGCCCCTGGATCCCTGGCAGTGCCCAAGGCCAGGCTGGACATTGGGGCTGGGACCAGCCTGGGATAGGGGAAGGTGTCCCTGCTATGGCAGGGTGGGACGGATGAGCTTTAAGGTCCTTTCCAAACCAAACCGTTCCATGATCTATAATATTTAACAAGAGCAGAATTGTGCATCTCAAGGGCTTCAGTTCCAGTTAAAACCATCACCTCAGCAGGGATCCCACAGGTGTCAGCCCCACTGGCTGGGACCTGATGTGGGAGGGAGTTTCCAACAACCTCTTTAAAGAAGTGATGCTCAGTTTCAGTGGATCCGATGGTTTGATATCCCGAACACGTGAGAAAGCACAAAGACAACCAACAGCCTGCCCGGCCTGTGCTGCCCCTTGCATTTGGCGGTAAATGATTCCTGGGGAAGATTTGGAGCACTAAATACTGAATTTCTCTCCTGCTTTAAGGGTGCAGACACCTCAGTGCCCTTGCATTTGGCAGTAAATGGTTCCTGGGGAAGATTTGGAGCACTAAATACTGAATTTCTCTCCTGCTTTAAGGGTGCAGACACCTCAGTGCCCTGCTGGCTGCAGGAGTGTCCCAGGTCCCCAGAGTGTGAATGTTTGCCCACGTGGCTCTGGTACCCCGGTCACGAGCACGGAGTTTTCTCTCTGCTTTGTAGCTGATTTTAAAATTCCACATATTTCTTTGCAGATACTGTTCAAAGCTGTGTGGCAAAGCTGTTCTTCAGCTGTCCCCTGAAGGGCCACTACTGCCTGTACAGCAAATCCAGTTTCACCCTGGTGAGCCAGCAGCCTCCGCTCTGGATCCACATCATGTTCCTGTTCCAGCAGGTGAGGGCCACACAAACCAGGGCCGCCTCTGGGCTGTCCATGTGGCACTTGGAAAAGAATGTTTCATGGTTAAATTCATTAAATAATGATCAATAATGATAATAACCTCTAATTCACAGTGATTTGTGACCCTTGCGATCCCTCAGAAAGTTGTTCGACTGGGCTGAAGTTGTTTTTTGAGCTTTATACATTTTTATATTTCTGTTAAATACCCCAAATTCAAACTGGCTGGGGAGATTACAAAGTCTGGGGATAAAAAAGTGGGACCAAACCATACTGTCCTCATGCAGGCAAAACTTCCAGCAAGTCCCAGGTGCCTTGGAAGCAGCCAGGAGTTGGCAGTGGATTTTAAGGGAGCAGCACCAACCCCGAGGCTGCAGGAGGAGGTTGGAGGGCCAGAACCCACTGGGGGTTTTTGCTGCAGAGGTTTGGACTGAGCAGGATTTGTAAATCTGCTCAATGCTGTTCTACCACCCCTCAAGTGATTTTCCCATGTTTAGTGCTGTTTCCAAGTACAGCCCAGTATTTGGACATGTGTGGAATTTCCTAACAGATTACAAATAGTGTGAAACTAAGAGACAACCCTACACTCACACTTGAAGATGAAACAGGTGGGTTTGAGTTAAAATACCATGTTCAGTTTCTTAACCCACATAGAGCCTTTTGCTGCAGTTCATCCCATCCTAAGGCAGCCTTGGAACCACCCAGGATTTATCCAGAATGTAACACAGTGAGGGATGCTGTGGAGGTAACAGCCTGAATTGCTCTGCCCTGACTGTGTTCCTAGAAATGAATACTTTTCAAGAACACCGGTCAGTTAATTTAAAAAATATTGATGGAGAGTTCTGTGTGTTTCAAAACTCTTGGATGGAAACTGGGAAATTATTAGCGCAGGACAGCAGGATTAGGCTTGATGGGTTTGCTGGGAAAGAGACAGAAAGTCCATCCAGGAATCCCATGTTCGAAGGACATTGCCCATATTATGAAATCAAATAGTTGTAGTATGGAAAATCAGATTTGTTGGTGCACTCATAGCTTGGCTCCCGCATGTAAATGCATTCTTTAATTAAAAGATCACGTAGGAGATATAGGAGAGGCAGAAACGTTCTCTCAGCCAGTGTTCCTCTACCATTGACTTGTGAGCAGTTGATGCAACAAAGAACTTGGTGCTGTTGAAATACCGGGATCATTCACGGTGGTGGAAGGTTGGCTCCTTGCTGCCCTTGGGCTCAGGGAGCTCTGGAGCTGAGAGCACCCACCCCAGCAAGGTTTCATCCTGTCCTGTGAGCGCTCAGGTGCTGAAAACTCCGGTACTCTCAGTTGAGAACGTCCTGTGGAGTTTTGCCCTCCTGTATTTCATCCCACTCTCTGTCTGGCATAGTGACAAACCCTGCTCTTGCTGCTCAAGGAGCGAGAGCTGAAGGAGCTCCAAACACACACACACAACCCTGCAGGGGTGTGAGGCATCTCTTCCCTCTGGCTGTAAATGCCAGGTTTTTCCAGAGGGATGCACCCCACCCAGGTCTGTCTGGTTCACAGAGGCCAGTGCTGCTCACAAGGTGATAAATTCACATTTCAATGCAAAACCAAGTTGGTCGTGGTCATTGAAGGGTAATCCTCGGTGAGCCACAGACCTCAGTTGTGGGATGTGCAATAAACTTCAAAAACCCCAAAGGAAATTAGATATTCGATGTTGTATCCGACGGTGAGCCTCGATCCATCAGAACTCCTTTCGGAGAGCCGGGCTAGCCCCTGGTTATTCTCGTGGCTGTCCCACTGTGAGGACAAGATGCTCTTTGCTGATGGCCAGGTTGAAAAAACGCCTGAAATCATTTTCAACGTTTTCTTCAGAGCCTGTTTGCAGAACCTTTGTCCGTACAAAGCGATTCTGTGCAAGCCCTCAAGGCCCTGTGGGAGAAGACACAGCTCAAGGGGACGCACAGCTTTGAGACTGCCATGATCCAGTCCACGTTCCCACTCCAAAAGGTAAGGGGTCATTCTCCTCACAAGTGAGAAGAGCAGAAGGACTGTGCCCTGCATCTTGGAACCTTTGCAGTAACTCCAGAGAGCCTTTGCTCTGCAGGGGGCTCTCGGGGGTGTTTTGTGCTGTGCCTTCAAAGGTCCCCTGGCTTGTTCTCCACCCCTCCAGGTGAGCTGATCCACGTCGTGAAAACCAGGGATGCTGTGCCTGGGCTTTTTCCTGCTCCCAGTCTCAAGCTCTGGAGTCAGCTTAGCTGCTGCTGTGGGGTTCACCTAGTTAAGCACAGCCCTGGATTTTGGGAATTGTCTGTCTGCACATGTGCCATTAGTTACCCCCACCAGCTGGAGGGATTACGGCCCAAAGCTCTTTGCTGTCTCCGGGATTTCAGTGAATGCTCTTTCCAAGCTATTAATCAGCTGCTTGGAAAAGGCCACTCTAGGATTGGGAAACAAATATCTATTTATTCCTGAGCATCTCCATCCAGCTCAGTTGGATGAAATGAGTTGTCAAACATGATTTTAAAACACTCTCTCTCAGAATATTGTGGGCATGAAGATGTCTGGTGGAATAAGATTAAATTACCAAGGTTATGGCTGATTTAAACGCAGGAGTTTCATTAGGAACACCTTCTGGACTCCCAGGGTAATGTGGTGATGAAGTGGGAACTCTTGCTGGGGCTCAGAGGAGTGGGGGACCCTCACATCTGAGGGCAGCCTTGGGGCCAGTTTTACTCACACACAGAGCTAGCGCTAAGGATTTGAGCTGCTGGTGAAATCCGGGCCTGGCTCAGCCAGAGGCATTAGGGCAGCTTTGCTGCTCAGCACGGGCTTAACTTGAGCCCCTGCCAAGCTCCACTCGTCCAAGTCAGAGCTGGTGCGGTGTGAAGAGTTTGGGGGGAATAAAGAGCTTAGGGCAGAGGATTCCTCCACGGGCAGATCGGACGCAGGGCACCAGGCACACACAGCCTGCAATGGGGTTAGTCTGCAGGGGCTGCACAAGCCTGGGAGTGCTCAGATACAGGAGTCTGGCCTGTTTTGGGAGCTTTCATCGCTCCGTGGCAGTATCTCGGAGTTCCCAGAATAGCAGAGCTGGGCAGGGAGATCCTGATCTCTGCTGGGTTAGGGAATCAGCAGTGACTGGAGTCGGGGAGCTCTGGGAGCTGCGAGTGCCCGGCAGCCCTGGGAGCTGAGGACAGTGGGACAGCTGGAAGCCATCTGACCTGCTCAGGGACTGCAGGGCCGCTCTTGCACTCTGCCGTTTGCTGCTGGATTTACTTTCTGGTTTGGTTTTGTTCATTAATACAGAACCAGCGTTTGTTCTGGTTTTGTTTACTTCTAAGAACCCGAGCTTTTTCTAGTGCAATTTCCATTCAGTTTTCTGGGAATGAGGACTAGGACTGCCATAAAGAAGGTTTTCTTTATCTTGTGCTTTTCCAAAAATTCTACCATTTCCAAAAAGTCTACCCTGCATGACCTAATCCTTACTTTCCTCAGCTTCTGTCATAATGGGAATTTGCCATCTCAGAAGTTCTTCCCATTGCTAACAGGACTTCGAATATCGTGAATTATTGGACAAAATTACTGAATTTGTTAGTGTTACTCCTCTGCCAATAGTTCAGGAAGCAAAATTTTGAGGGTGTGGTTGCTTCATTAAGCACAGCACTTTTAATTTTAAAGGGTTTGAAATGTGTTGATGCAAATGCAGCATCAACATTGTCTGCTGTATTTGATACTAAGTTATATGCATTGTGTTCTAGCGGAGTCTGAAGTGCTTTATCAGGGCTAGATGGGAGATTGGGAAGGAATTCCTGGCTGTGAGGTGCTGAGGCCCTGGCACAGGGTGCCCAGAGCAGCTGTGGCTGCCCCTGGATCCCTGGCAGTGCCCAAGGCCAGGTTGGCTGGGGCTTGGAGCAGCCTGGGACAGTGGAAGGGGATAAACTTTTTCCCAGTACGGATTCTAAAGCATTTTTCAAACCCGGAGAGTAACGTGTGACGCCAGTGCTTTGCTCCAGACTGAATTCTGGGAAACATCTTCAGACGCGCAGCGCTGCGGTGATCCCTGAGCCGGCCCGGGAGCCGCGGCGAGCCCTGGCTCACACAGAGCGCGCTGTGTTTCGCTGGGCAGCCTCTTCATGCCACAGAAAACATTTATTCAGCACGGCTTGAGATGTGCCAGGAGCAAAGCACTTCCAGATGTGCATCCTCCCAGGTTTCCGCTGGGCTCTCCGGGGCTCGTTATCAAAGTCCCGTTTGTGCCTGCGCAGGGGGAGCCGGGCTGAGCTGTGCCGGCTCCTCCGCGGTGCCTCCCGCGGCACAGCTCGGACATGCTGACTGCTTTACGAGCCCCGCGTGATGCCTTCAGAGCTCCTTTGTTGCTCAGCCTTGCAAGAGCAGAATGAACATTTTCCAGCCCTGGGTGTCTCTGTTCTCCCCTTTCCCCGTCGCTGCCTCGGTTCACGTGGCAGAAGGAAGGGCCGCGTTGGCACAGTGGACTCACTGAGGTTTCCAAGAGGATGGAGCAAGGGGTGAGATAAATCTCTCCTCTCCTATTAGGCTTTCTCCCAGGCTTCCCCTCCTGAAATAAGTGGCTCCTTGCAGATTATTTCAAGCGTGCTCGAGCGCAGAGTGGAACAGGCAGATTTCTGCACTGATATTTCAGTGGGATTTGCTCTCTTTCAGGCCGGAGTTGCCTCATGGCCACCACCACCAGATTTTTTCACGGGATGGGGAAGCTCCCAGGCTTTCTGTGCAGCCTCATCCCTGTGTCGTGTAATGTCCTGCCCAGGCCAGGGACATCTTGTGTCCCTCTACGTGCCACAGCGGGAGCTGGGGGCAGGACAAGCCACTGACCGTGCTCTGCTCCCTCTCCTTCACTACAGCGTGGCTGGAAAGGCTGGAATCCCGCATCCCTTCAGTGTCTCGTGCAGTGTGACGGACCAAGAGCCCTGGCAGGGGCTGGTGTGCTCCCCCCGACTGCATAGATCCGTTTTCCTTGGACTGCAGGGTGGGCTTGCAGCTCTGTGAGACCCACAGCAGTAAATGGGAGGGTTCCTGAGGGGCTGGCAGTGCCCTGGGTGCTGTTACTCAGCCCCAGCGTTCGTTCAGGTGTGAGATCACAGGGGGGTTTAAATTTGGTTGTGGGATTTAAACACAGGCGTGGCGCAGTGGTGTGAGTTGCCTCATGGTGAGTATCCGCTGCCTTTGCCCACACTCGGGGTTTCCTTTGGGAACAGGGGTTCGTTTGTGGATCCCCAGTCCCCCTGCCCTGGCTCCTCACTCCTGCTCTGGTGGGGGTCCAGTGGGACAGCAGGGAGTGCCCAGCTCTGCAGTGTGGCAGCAGAGACCCTTTGGGGCACTGAAAGATCCCTGAGAGGGGGCTGGGGTACTAAATCCATGGAATCATTTTGGTTGGAAAAGCCCTCTCAGACCACTGAGTGCAACCTTTCCCCAGCACTGCCAAGGCCACCACTGACCCATGTCCCCAAGTGCCACATCCACACAGCTTTTAGATCCCTCCAGTGTCTCCACCAGTGCCCTGGGCAGGCCTTTCCATGAAGAAATTTTCCCAATATCCAATCTGAACGTCCCCTGGCAGAACCTGGAGCCATTTCTCCTTGTCCTATCATTTATCACTTGGAAGAAGAGCCCGACTCCCCCGGCTGCCCCTCCTTGTCAGGGAGTTGTGCAGAGCCAGAAGGTCCCCTGAGCCTCCTTTTGTCCAGGCTGAGCCCCTCTCCAGCTCCCTCAGCCTCTCCTCACCACACTCGTGCTCCAAGGTGATTCAGCTGTTGGGAAAAGTGCTGGGCCAGGCTGCTGACAGCAGCGTGGAAGAGGAAAAACAAATCCCAGACCTTCCCTGCCTCCCACAGCCTAATCCATAAATCATGGATCAGCTGCTGCTGCTGGTGGACAGACAGAGCCGTCCTGCTGAGCACATTGTCCTGGCTGGCTGTCCCTCTGCAGGAGACGGGGACAGGACCCTCGGCGTCCCTCTGGGTTTGGGGGTCCGAGCACGTGGCTGAGCAGTGCTTCGCCTCATGAGTTTGGTTTCTCTCCTCCTGTCCCAGGACCTGGAGAATGTTCAGATGCACCTGGAGGAAGTGAGGTTCTTCGATTTATTTGGCTACAGTGAGGAGGCCGGAGCCTGGCAGTGCTTCATGTGCAACAACCCCGAGAAGGCAACAGGTACAGGGGCACCCCACCTCTGCCACCGGTGGGCTGGAGTGGATGGGGTGAAGCTCACTGCTCGTGCTGGGTGTCTGGTCGAGGTGGGGAAAGGAGAAACCAAACTTTCCCAGCGTCTATTTTCATTGGAATTCTCCATTAAGCCGCTCTCAACTTCTTTGATGAGGAGTCAAGCCCAAACCTGATTTGGTGTGTGCTTGGAGGGACACAACCCCAAATCTGCACCATCACGGACCCCTGGCGAGTGGGAGGGCTCTGCACCCATCCTGCAGTGTCCAGATACAGGAGTTGCATCTCCTGGACCACATCCCAGGTCCTCTGGAGCCCGCCCAGGTGCCACAAGTCAGGGGACGTTGGCATAGAAACAACACCTGGTTCATGCCTTCTTCACTCTCAGGATTATTTGCTTTAATATAATTTAATCCACAGTGCACATCTCCTTAGGGACATGGCAGTGATTAAAGTGTTATTAAGGCATAATACTGGGGCTGTATTGGAAAACAGGGCGAGTGGGAAACAGGACAAACCAGCCTTTTTCCCAGGTACAATCTCCTGGTGCCCTGCTTTTGAAGCTTTCTGGTGCCCTTGTGCTTCAGATCAGTGCCCTGACAGGCAAAGGAATGTTTGTTCTTAGCTGCTTTCTGCCACTCTGTAAAAGTCTGACCAATGCTGGCCAAGAATTTTGACTATTTTGGCCAAGTTTTTGAATAATTGGCTGTTTCAGCAATTTATTTTAATAGTTAGTGTCTCCTCAGGCTGCATCAACCCCAAATTTAGGGAGTCTCGCAGGAGTGGCCCAGCTGCTGCTGCTGCAGGCCGGGCTGCCCCTGCTCATTCCGTGGGTGTTTGAGCACCTTCTCCTTCCCCAGCTCCCATGGCACTCCAGGACCAGGAAAGAACTCTGGCTCTGAGCTGAAACTTCATCTCCACAGATGGTCTCATCCCCATCACATCAGGGATGTTGAGCTGTGAGGAAGTCCCTTGCTTAAAATGTCAAAGCTTAATGAAATTAGTTTGGTCTGAATTTCCAAAGGCATTTAACCAGTCCAGCCTTGCCTCACTCTCACTCTCCTGGCTGTGCCTGTCCTTTCTAGGAGCAATTGCTCTCTTTCTCTCAGTCTAAAAGAATTTTTGTGAGGCTCGTTGTGAGTATCATGATTTGCTTCTCAGCTCCAAAGGCCTTTAGAAGACCAAGAAAATAAAGTCCATGAATGGGTCATGTGAAAGCTGAGGAAAGGAACGTGGAAGAGGGAGATCAATGGAATAAAAATTTGCAGGGAATGACAACTCCACCTTTGTATTGGTGCTGCAGAGCTGTGGCAGCTGGGAGGGGTCGTGGCAGAGCGGGAGCAGGGTCTCTGTGGGTTTGTAAGATCTGACACAAGAAAGGATTTGGAGGTCTCCTTGGATTGGTAAGGAACTTAAAGGCTGTGAAACATCTTTTATTTTCATTCCAGAGTGGGAAAGACCCTTTGAAATCTGAAATACTTTTGAGAGACAAGAAAGCAATTTCTTTCTCTCAGCAATGCTGTTTAGTAACCAAATTCCTGCTGAAGAAGGAATTCAGAGGCAAATTCTTCTTCTATTATTGTCTGCTGGGTTTGGTTCATGTGGGGTTTTGTTGCATTTTTTGGATGCCGTGTTGCAAGATGCTATTTATCCTCTAGCCTTGGGCAAACACTGCCTTTAAAGCCCTGGCCTTGCCTTGGGATGGAATTCCCAGAGCAGCTGTGGCTGCCCCTGGATCCCTGGCAGTGCCCAAGGCCAGGTTGGACACTGGGGCTTGGAGCAGCCTGGGACAGTGGGAGGTGTCCCTGCCATGGCAGGGGTGGGATGAGATATTTAAGGTCCCTCTCAGCCCAAACTATTCCATGATTCTGTGATCAATGATTCCTGTTGGGATGTAGCTGGGAGGGCTTTTGGAGCTGGAAGCTGATCTTGTGTGGAGAGAACCAGTTAAGCTGAAGCAAAGTGGTTGAGGCAGCCACAGTGACAATTAGAGAAAGTTTGTCTCTCTCAGGCATTCTTCTGGTTCCAAAGCATGTCTGGTACAACCACAGTTTTCCAGAAATGCTGTTAAATCATCCTGAACTGGCCTTTCCTGCCGCTGAGGAGGAGCATTCCCACAAATCCACCAGCTCACACCGTTGTGTGTTCCAACCGTGGCCATTCCAGCACAGCACGAGGCACCTGGGATGCTGGAAAATGGGAGGATTCCTCCTGTTAGGACGAGCTGGCTGTTGGGAGCCTCATTCCCACTCAAGCCCCGGTCCTGACAGTTTGGCTTCACGAGCTCTTGCACAAAACATTCCGCAAAACCACCGGAGAGCCGAGGAGGGAATTGCAGCACGTTCCTGCCTCTGGAGGCTCACAAAGACATGGCAGGGATCCCTGGGGGCTGCAGAGGAGCCAGAGAGGGAATTCCAGCCCGTTCCCCCCTCTGGAAGCTCACAAAGACATGGCAGGGATCCCTGGGGGCTGCAGAGGAGCCATAGGCAAGGATTCAGGATTGGGGAAAAACTGAGGGGGCTTGCGAATTCCTCTGGAAAACTGCAATTCCCTGGAAAAGCCTACCCCACATTAACTTGGGAATACATTTATCTCCCTCCAGCAGTGCTGATTATGCAGAGAAACGAAGGAGCCCAGCTCCAATGTTCGCTGGAAAATCATGAAGAGTGGCATCCAACAATGTGTTCTTTCCAGGTTTTCAGCAAAACCCAATGTGGTGATTAATGGAAGAGAGTGAATCCATATTCCCCGAGGTTAATTGCATTTATCTGCCACACATTCCATTCTTTCAAGTTCATAGGGGTTTATTATCACTGAGATCATTCACGAATTCTTGTGGAGGATTTTATGTTTCATCAAATGCAAGATTTAAAGCTTTGGGTTTTATCTGTCTCAAGTTCATCTTGGAAGAGTTTGGAGGGTTTTTAACATTTTATTCAGTACCCAAACTACTTAGAGCTGGATGTGTTGTAGTTCTGCAAAGAAAGCAAGAAGGAAAATAGAAAATTCCAACAGACACATCAACGGGAACTTACTCAAGGTTAAATTGGAGCTAGTGTGTCTATATTAAGATGATTTAAGAAAAAATGGATATTTCATGACCTTTTCAAACTGAAAGAGGAGAGATTTAGATGGGATATTGGGAAGGAATTGTTCTCTGTGAGGTGCCCAGAGCAGCTGTGGCTGCCCCTGGATCCCTGGCAGTGCCCAAGGCCAGGTTGAACGGGGCTTGGAGCAGCCTGGGACAGTGGGAGGTGTCCCTGCCATGGCAGGGGTGGCACTGGATGGGTTCTAAGGTCTCTCCAACCCAAACCATTCCAGGAGTCTGCATTGTAGTAAATAACTTTTGATTTTTAAGGAGATCACCCAGAGGACAGAGCCAGGCCCATGCCAGCGCTGGGAGTGCGGCACAAACTGGAGCAGGAGAAGTTCCTGTTCCCTGCGAGGGAAAGCTTTCCCACCTTGAGGATATCAAGCACTGGAGCAGCTTGCCCAGAGATGGTGTGGAGATTTTTCAAGTCCCACACGGATAAATCCATGAGCAGCCCAGTCTGACCCCATGGGTGACCTCGCTTGGAGCAGGAGGTTGGAGGAGAGACCCCTCGAGCTCTCTTCCAGAGAGTTATTCGGGGATTCTGTGAAGTCAACCGCAAGGAAAATAAGCAGAAGGACTTAGAAAAATATTGGAAAAGAGCTCCATTCTTATCTTGCATGAATCTCTCTCTCCTAATCAGCCCCTCAGACATGCTGGCATCGGATTCATTACGGCCACTTTGGAAGCTGACATCAGAACTCCCCGTGGGCTTTGTTGTGGGTACCCAGGAGAAGTCCTCTGGTAGCATTGCCTAAAGCCACTGGCTCCTTAAAGAGAGATCAACATTTCTTAGCAAATCCTTGTTTTGAAAGATTTTGGCCATAAAAATTCACTTTAGGCCAAAATTGCACGTTCACTTCCTTTCTCATGTTGTGCTCCTGACCACAAACTATCTTGGTATCATCTGGTGCCTGAGCCTTTTGTGCTTTACCCCTCTTAGTTTGGTTAAAGCATGTTCCTACTGCTCTGGAATGGGATTGAAGGTGTTCCTGCAGAACCAGGAGCCAGGCAGAGAACAATATTTAACAAAATTACACAGATTTCAGTAAGGGGGACACTAAAACGTGGCTCTGTCCCACTAAGGAGCGTGTGGGGAGAGGGTGCAGCCCCAAACCAGCTTCCTGGTAAATGTGTCCCCGTTTGCAGTGACAGCATTCATACAGGGAGAAAGCAACCGTGTGCTTTACTCTGTGCCGTGGCAGGTTGGGTGCAGTGACCCAGCACATCGGTGCTGGCATGAAAAAATTAGAGAAAGTTGTGGAGTCAGGGCCGAATCGGCTGCGTGGAGCAGAGCACGGCCTGCTCCTGTCGTGGAAATCACAGCTGCAGCTCCCCCCCGGCACTGAGGCTTTGCCAACCCCCTTTTCATTCATCCATCTCCTTCCAAGCGCTCCCTATCTGCCGAGACAGAAATATTTATGGTCTTTCCTGAGGAAATTGCACGAGTCCACACTGCACCCCCCCGCCGGCCTCGCTGCCAAGGAAAACAACGCCGGGGGAAGGACACGTCCTTTATCTACAGCTGATGCCTGGTATTGGCCTTGGTTTGCCCTCTCCCACACGGGAGGTGGGTGCCCAGAAAGCCATAAAGCCTCTGGCACTCCCTGGGGTAGCACTTGGGCAGCTCCATCCTCAGCCTTTGGGCTCAGGAGCTGCAGACGGCAGCAAAGGCTCTCAAGGAAAAGCGCTGCTGGACAGACGCGGAGGCTGAGGGGTGGGAGAGCGGCCAGCCAGGGATGGCTGCCCCTCTGGCAGATGCTGGGATGGGCTCCAAGGCAAACATCCCACCCAAAAAACATCCCTTCTCAGACTGCCTATGCCTCGCACTGCCCTCCAGTCTGTCTGGTCCTTCGCGTCCCGGCCCTCGGTGTAAAGATAGAACAGAAAGGAAAAAGAGACCCCAGGAGACACCAGGGCTTTAAATTGCCAGAGGGCAGGGAGAGGTGGGACACTGGGCAGGAATTGTTCCCTGTGGAGGGGGGGGTGCCCAGAGGAGCTGTGGCTGCCCCATGCCTGGAAGTGTCCAAGGCAAGGTTGGAGAAACCTGGTTTCCAGGAAGGTGTTTCTGCCCGTGGCAGGGCTGGAACTGGGTGGGCTTTAAGGTCCTTCATAACCCAAACCACTCTTGGATTCCCTGAAGGTTTGGGAACACTTGCCAGCTCCCAAAACCTCACATGCATCCAGCCAAGGTGAGAGCCAGTGACAACTGATCCCAGATGAGCACCGCGGTCACCTTGGCAGAGGTGGCCACAGCTGGATACACACCTGGAATTCCTGTGGGACAGCACCTCTCTCTCAGCCCCATGTGGACATCTCACTCCTGGCTCTTAATTCCTTCTCCATAGGGCTGCTGCAATGAAGGGAACTGCTGCAGTTAATGGAGAGTGAGATCCTCAAAATATTCCTGCCCAAACTGCTACCCAGCCGAATGTGACTGCACTGAGCTCTGCAGTTGGGTAAAGCCTTGGAGACAGCATTAATGCCAACTGCTGGTTCCATGGAATTAGAATGGTTATTGCAGGGCTGAGGAACAGCTGGGAGGTGTAGTGGTGGGAAGTTTGGGATGGCTGAGGGAAGAGGAAAAGAGATGGGAGAGGGAGCTGTCAGCTCCGTCTGCTCGGCCTCCCCAGCAGGACACGGCTGAGGGCTGAGCTGTCTTTGTGAAGTGAGAGCCGAGTGCTGGAGGCTGGGAAAATGAGGAAGGCAGAACGACCTTCAGCTGGGCAAAGGGAGGGCAGGACTAACCCTGGCTGCGTGTTCCCCTCCCCAGTGGTGAACCAGGACGGGCAGCCCCTGATCGAGGGCAAGCTGAAGGAGAAGCAGGTCCGCTGGAAGTTTATCAAGAGGTGGAAAACGCGCTACTTCACCCTGGCTGGCAACCAGCTGCTGTTCCGCAGAGGCAAATCTGTGAGTCACAGACCACCAGCTGCATTTCCCCCTTTCCCTGCTCCCCAGCAGATTTCCCAGAGGCTTTTACCCCTCAGCTTTCCCCTGGTAGTTTTCCCACTTGCATGGCAGGGGACAGCAAGGGACGTGACAGCCACAGCCAAAGTGCTGCACAGGAGCTGTCACTGCCCCAGCTTTCAGGGGGTTACAGCCCATCTCCTTCCATCCCCCTGCCATGGCAGGGACACCTCCCACTGTCCCAGGTTGCTCCAAGCCCTGTGGCCTTGGACACTTCCAGGGGTACGGCAGCCACAATATGTGGCAGCAGTAGCTGGTGACACTTGGGAACATCTCCACAAAGAAGGACAAGTTCATAGAATCCCAGAATGGCTTGGGTTGGAAGGGACCTTAATGCTCGTCCAGTCCCACCCCTGCCACTGCAGGGACACCTTCCAGTATCCCAGGGTGCTCCAAGCCCCGTCCAGACTGGCCTGGGACACTTCCAAGAGCCCTCAGGTGTTTATGAGGCTGGTGGGTGGTTCCTCAGCAGGTGAACTCCGCTCTGTCCTCTGTGTTCCAGAAGGACGACCCCGACGAGTGCCCCATCGAGCTGAGCAAGGTGCAGAGCGTCAAAGTGGTGGCGAAGAAGCGGCGGGACCGGAGCCTGCCCCGGGCCTTCGAGATCTTCACGGACAGCAGGACCTACGTGTTCAAGGCCAAGGACGAGAAGAACGCCGAGGAGTGGCTGCAGTGCCTCAACGTGGCCGTGGCGCAGGCCCGCGAGCGCCAGAGCCGCGAGGCCACCACCTACCTGTAGCCCTGGGGCCACCAAACGGCACCCTGTGGCACTGGGGCAGGCGAGGCCACCACCTTCCTGTAGCCCTGGGGCCACCAAACGGCGCCCTATGGCACGGGGACGGGCGAGGCCACCCCAGCCCTGGCGCCACCAAACCACGCCCCGGGGCGCCGGGACGGCCACGAGGCCACGACCTACCTGTAGCCCTGGGGCCACCGAACCGCGCCGCGTGGCGCTGGGGTGGGCAACGCCACGCCAGCCCTGGGGCCACCAAACGGCGCCCTATGGCACGGGGACGGGCGAGGCCACCCCAGCCCTGGCGCCACCAAACCACGCCCCGGGGCGCCGGGACGGCCACGAGGCCACGACCTACCTGTAGCCCTGGGGCCACCGAACCGCGCCGCGTGGCGCTGGGGTGGGCAACGCCACGCCAGCCCTGGGGCCACCAAACGGCGCCCTATGGCACGGGGACGGGCGAGGCCACCCCAGCCCTGGCGCCACCAAACCACGCCCCGGGGCGCCGGGACGGCCACGAGGCCACGACCTACCTGTAGCCCTGGGGCCACCGAACCGCGCCGCGTGGCGCTGGGGTGGGCAACGCCACGCCAGCCCTGGGGCCACCAAACGGCGCCCTATGGCACGGGGACGGGCGAGGCCACCCCAGCCCTGGGGCCCCCAAACCGCCCCCCGTGGCACTGGGACAGGCAAGGCCACTCCAGCCCTGGGGCCACCAAATGATACCATGTGGCTCTGGGACGGCTGCGAGGCCACGACCTACCTGTAGCCCTGGGGCCACCGAACCGCGCCGCGTGGCGCTGGGGTGGGCAACGCCACGCCAGCCCTGGGGCCACCAAACCGGGCCCGGGGGCCCGGGGACGCGCGAGGCCACCCCAGCCCGGGGGCCACCCAACCACGCCCCATGGCACTGGGATGACCATGAGGCCACCCCAACCCTGGGGCCACCACACCACACCCCATGGCACTGGGACGGGCGAGGCCACCCCAGCCCTGGGGCCCCCGAACCGTGCCCCGTGGCACTGGGACGGGCGAGGCCACCCCAGCCCTGGGGCCCCCGAACCGTGCCCCGTGGCACTGGGACGGGCGAGGCCACCCCAGCCCTGGGGCCCCCGAACCGTGCCCCGTGGCACTGGGACGGGCGAGGCCACCCCAGCCCTGGGGCCCCCGAACCGTGCCCCGTGGCACTGGGACGGGCGAGGCCACCCCAGCCCTGGGGCCCCCGAACCGTGCCCCGTGGCACTGGGACGGGCGAGGCCACCCCAGCCCTGGGGCCACCACACCGCGCCCCATGGCACTGGGATGGCTGTGAGGCCACCACATACCTGTAGCCCTGGGGCCACTAAACCGTGCCCCGTAGCACTGGGATGGGCAAGGCCACCCCAGCCCTGGGGCCACCAAACTGCGCCCCATGGCACTGGGACGGGCGAGGCCACCGCAGCCCTGGGGCCAGGGGAGCTGTGGAGGGGAGCAGGGAGCGCTGTGTGCAGAGCCAGAGGGTCCCAGGGCAGCGACACTCCCGGGACCCAGTGGCACCGCAGGAGCACGCCCTGGCACGGGACACTGCCTGGTGCGGGAGCAGCTGCCACATTCCCGGGGCAAATCCAGGGGGGTTTCTTCAGCCTGGTGTCCTGAAAGGCAGGGAGTGTGGTTAGAAACCCAGCCCCTCGGCCTCAGGTGCACCAGGTCTCCGACACTGCCAAGAGAATTCCGGGAGTGAGGACTTCCTGCTTTCCTCAATCAACTTGATGTAAAGAGTTAATTTTCCTTATTTAATCCCTGTGGACTTTATCCTTTTATTGTTTATATGTGTCCGTGATGCTGCTTTCAGGTTTAAATTGGGAAATTTGAAAGATTTTGTACAGCTGGAAAATAATTTTAAATATTTAACTGGTTTGATTTTCCCTCTTTTTCCTGCTCTTGCTCTACTTTGTAACTGAATGTAACTTCTAAATTTTCCTTTTTTTTGTTTTTAATTCTCTTCTCCATTCTGTAACTTTTCAAGATTTCTGCAAATCTGGAAAGTTCCCAGTTTGTTCGATTTTCTTTGTTGCTTTCAAATGATTCCAGAGTGGAGGACGTGCTGTAGAAGAGACTGAAGAGAAAAGAGGGGAGGAAAAAAGAATGAGGAGTCTGCAAGTGAAGAAATTAACTCAGAGATCACTCAAGGCTGAGTAGAAATAAAATTTGAAATTTTTCAACCCAGCAAAATGTATCTTTGGCAAAAAAGTGTTGCCGGAAATGTGGGAAAATGAGGAAAAACTGCTTTTTTCAGTACCTTTCAATCAGTGGATGCAGGGCTGGAGCAGGGAT